>JAHZNB010002447.1:0-24639 GCA_027744295.1 Callyntrura guangdongensis | reverse complement strand
CAACCCTCTTGTCTTGAACCCTCTTTATCCGCTTTATTCTCATAATTGGAAATAATGAAATTGTGTTTGTATGACTTTACAAGAAATGGTGATGAATTTTGATGGTTCAGCTAAAAATACCTGCGAGACTTGCGATCTGTAAGTTCTTTTATGGAAAGGAGATCAGGAGGAGTTTTGCCGCATGGGGTCTTTGCAAACAAGGCTCGTTTGCTCGTTTTTTTTCGTTCCTCTAAAAAAAATGCAAAACGCCTCAGCATTTTGAATACTCGTGAGTATCATAATGGGCATGAGGAGAATGCAACCTTCAAATTCAATAACTCATCATTATCATCATCAGCATCGCCAGACTATTTCTATACATTCATCATGTCAAGTTAGAAGAGGCAAATTGTTGAAGGTAGATATAATGTGCCATTTGGAGATACGACGCCTTCGTTTTAAAACTGTTATGTACGCTTCTGGTGTGCATTATTTTGTTATTGGTCATGTGATAGAGGCGGAGGCACTCGCAGCTCATTAAGCTTTAGTCCCTGCCATCAAATCGTAATCTTTATTCCTCTTCACTGCTTCAATTCATATACACTCAAAAGATATTCGTATGCGTAGGGTAACCTCAAGAAGAACCGTGATGATGATGACGATCATGATGAAGATTTGACCATGAATGTACAAATTTTACCAATGACTGAAATCCTCTCACGTTATAAGGAAAAAAGTTTTAGCCTTTTTGTTAGCGAATAATGCACGACTCTTTGTGGCGTGCTGTGCAAAGCACACCAACCACCACCTACTCTATCATCGTCGTCGTCATTATCATCATCATCGCAACACATCCCTCTTCTCTCTCTAGTCACTATATCGTTATACTCCAAGGTATCATAATTCAAATTATTCTTTGACAGGGATCACGAGTCAGCACAGCAAGGGTTAAAACATATACGGACCACATAATATTAGATACAAACACGCATTTCTGTCTGAGAACGGAAAGTAGTACCTCGTTTTAGAAGAAACAACGATATTACTCAAATGCCCAAAAAGAAAAAAAAACGACCAGGCAGGCATAGCCAAAACATTTAAATATTCCATTTCCAATTCTATACAATTTGATACAAAAGATGATTTTTGTTGCTTTCCCGTACGTTCGTAGCAATGACACGTCAGAAAAGCAGGAGAAGAAGGAGTAAAAGACTCGCTCTACTATAGAGAGCGAGATGAAAGGCAGAAACGGAGGAACCACACTGGCAAGCACAAGAGCGCGGATATTACAATGCATACGGTACACATGATCTCATCTGCCATAAGTGGAATCGCATCTTGAGTGATCGTCATCATGAGATGTGTAATAATATCATGGGAAAGGGTTGACATTCAAATTTTTTCTTTGGAAATGTTCAAATAAATTCCCCAGCAAGAAGTCTTGCTGTTATTCTTTTCTCATTGCTATTCAACTGGAACTTTCCGTTTACGTAGACAAGCATCACAACATACAGCGATACATGGTATGTGTGTATGCTTGAGACAAATACACTTTCCCCTCTTGCTCCTCCACTTTTGTGAGTTTGCAGCAAATTCTTTTTCTATTCTCGCATGGGGTTGACACAACGTAACTTATGTGCAGCAAGTTAGTACTTTATATTCGAGTTTTGGTACGTACGCATACACAAAATGGGAGTACGAAGACTTGGGGTTTTGTTCTGCGGGGAACTTATTACATTCGGTTAGATATTATGCAAATAAAGCTGTGCATCCTTCTTTTCTTTTAGGAGGAATATATTCGTTCTCTCACTCTCTGTGGGCTGATGGTGCTCTGTGACTTGGTGTCTGAGTGAGGATAATGAATGACTGACTGAGATATCCATCCGCACCCTGTTCCTCTTGAGTAAATAGACATCACATCCTTCTCTCCTCTTGTAATACCCGTTCCATCACAACACATATCACTGCCACCGTCAACCAAATTATACAACAGCCTAAGAGACTCACACAGCAAAGACAACGACAAAATAACATGTACACACACATACATACACACACCCTGAAGAGTTTTTTTTATAAAATCCAGAATAGGAAATGAGGTGAGAAAATTCCAATGCTCTGAATACATATAAATCTGCAGTGAGTAGACAAAAAAGAAAGGAAAGCGGCAGTAGCGGTTTCTTTTCTTCCTCATTTTCCCTGCTCATTCCCGTTGTAAATATTTACTTAGGTAGCACACAAAGCTGTGGATCAGCAGGAGTCCGAAAAGGTGAAAGGCTGTGTGACGGATGATGTGTGCTGGGAAACGTGAATGTTTTAAAATGTGTCCAATAATACATTTGTTTGCGGCCACAAAATTGAAAAAAAGAAGAGGGAAAAAGAAAGGAATAATATCTGGATCGTGCTGTTCTAAAAAAACCAAGCTTCGCAGCAGCGGTAGCAGTAATAGATTTTTTTCTTCTCCTACTGACACTGCCACCACTACTGCTACCCTGTCTTCTGCTTATAATCATATACCAGGCAGCCAAAAAAAGGCTTGCATACGGGAAGGGAGCGAAACGGAAGAAAAGAGAATTGCAACGAATTTTTTTTAAGTCATGCTTTAGCTTGTATCAGCTTGTTTATATACTTAACATTCTCCAGTCCATTTGTCTTTGTCGGTGTCCTTTTAGCATTGCTGTATTATCATCAGCATCTTCCTCTTTTTCACGTTAGAAAAAAACACAGAAGGGGTGGTTGCACATATAGACATTTACATAAGCATGTACATACGTAAGTAAAAAAATGCGCCCATCAGTTAGCTGGCGGTGAAGAAAAGTCTCTTAGAAAAAAGACAAGTTTGTCGTAGCTTCCTCTAGATCTGCTTCTAGCGCACAGTCATACACACAGTTTTTTTTCTTCTTGCTTCGGTGGCCGATCTATCTTCCTGAACCGATGCATAATAGATGAGACAATCCAACGTAAATTGAGGCGAGACAATACAAAAGAACGACTAGCAGCTGAGAAGTAGGAAGTTTGGTTAGAGCTCTTGAAAAAAGGTTGATGGTATGATATGACTAACTATGATATGAATGCAGCCATGATTTATACGTCTATCTGATGTACATTTACGGGAATAGGGATAAAAATGTTGAATGATAAAAAACGTATGTGACAACAGACGAGCGGAGGAAGGTTTTTATTTTAGTTTGTCTATGCAGTAGTAGTAGTAGTGACTAACTAGCATTTTTTTATCATTTGACATATCCAAGTCCCAAGACGTCTGCTAATAATGCTGAATTCGAATGTCAAAACTTGATACTTTTTTCTATTAAAAAAGTTTCAATTTGAGCAGCCAGCCTACATTTATGCTGTCACGTTGTGTTTTGGAACGGTATATTTCCATCGAACACCTTTAATAATACTAACCATCAGAGAGAAAGATTGTTTTTAAAATAAATATTCCCTGACTTTTTTGGGACTGATTGACAGTTACTGCACCGTGGTGGCATGACAGTCTACTGAATTGTGGGGCGGTGATGATGATGATGACGATATGTACAGTCAGTCAGCCCAGCCACCATTTTAAATATGAAAAAGGGAACCAACTACAAGAGAGCACCCACAGCACATAATTTTTAAAATGCCAAAAAAAGAACTCATATGGATTATGGATACCTAAGTATTTGTGTATATTCCAATCTAATTTACTCATCTGTACGATTATTCCGAGATAGATGTAAAAAGCAACGGAGGTGCTGCTGATGGTGGTGGTGCATCTTTTTTGGGTACAAGATTCAATAAATGACAAATATATTTTGATGGTCCTAACTTAGAGAAAAAAGACTTCAGTTGGTCTCCCGAGAGTCCTTACTTTTTTTGTGAGCACAACCTACACGGTAAAACCTGCGGGTGCTCAACTGCCTCCTCACTCAGCCTGAAAACTACCGCGCGCACAACCACAACTACTACACACTTAAGTATGCACTCACAAGCAATTTACCAAGAGGAATTTGTGTGATATGATTTGCATATTTAGACAGCACACGTCGCAAACTGTCGTTTACGTAAACTGATGATGACGACGATTCCGCCTGAAATTTAGAGCCGACTGCTGTTGCGACGTGTTTGTAGTAGTTTGCAAGGTTTCTTGAAAGTATTTTATTTCGAAAAAGGGTTAAAAAGTCAACAGAAAAGACATTTTTAGGCAAAAGACTCACAGGGAGAGCGAGTGTGAGTCGTCAGGAGGAGGACTACAGAGCCATATTCAAGTAAGATGCCAGCATGTTCATACGAAATTAAGGAAGAGGTGGAATGAAAAGGAGTTTCCTCAATGCATACTTAATAGCAACCAACGGAATTCGAAAAAAAAATAAGGTGAGCCGAGTAAAGTACGGTACGCACTTATTGAGCAAATCCCAACTCACTCAAGTAGTACTGTGATACACAGGTTGTTGGTTGGTGTGTATGCGACCGAGGTGATCGATGATGCAGCTTTTCTTTTTCTGAAGAAAAGGTGAAGAATTTTAATTTTTTTACATTTCTGGAAATGTAGATACAACACATTATTTAAAGAGTATACAAAATCACACAATTATATGAGGAGGTGTACATAAGACATTATATACACGCTTTACACATCGCCATTTTTCATACTGAAATTTATTTGATATGATACGATAGGTTGATAATAGGTGAGATACATGTGGTGTATGTTTGCGCGGTGGTGGTGTTAGTGATCCTTTTTAGCCATATCTCCTCGAATCGTCACTAAAGTTGAGCTTCATCGCAGGACTCACGCTGGGCAGTACAGGTTCGACTAAAAAATTGTTCAGCATTAGCATATTATCATCATCGGTGTCTTTCTTTCTTTGTGCTGTTGTTATACGATGTTATGCTGGTGGTGGTACTCTGTTTTGTGGAAGCAGAAAGAGATACAGATCGCTATATGGCAAGTTTGTAACAGATACACACATGCCTACACACAACAACAATCACAAAATAATGGAATACACAGTGAGTTTCTAACAAAGGAATGGGACAGTTGACACGTCATGTATCTGCCTCCTCAAAGGCAACAGCGCATATAATATTTTAACAGGTAGTATGTGATAGCAGTTAGCTAACTACATGAATTCCCTGTCATAAAGTCGTAGTTCATAATATTTTCTCTGAGGTAATATGGTGGTATGTTTATGTTCAGGAGAAAAAAGCATCCAAAAGAGACAAAACGAGAAAACAGGCTACATTTTCTCAGAATGGTTTTATCCCCTTTAGTTGCAAGACAAACATGATTTAAGCCTGCTCGCTTTCAATAAACAACAACAACGACGCGTGAAGCTTCACACGTTGAGACGGCATCCGTTTCAATAGAGAAAGGAAATTAAAGAGATCTTCTGCTGAAGCTATAAATTTTCACAATTTTAAGTTTAAAGCAGTTTATCTTATTTCTGTGGCATCTTTTGAAATCTTTAAAAAAAAGTTGGGTAATGTAACATGAATATACTTTGCATTTTAATACTTGGAGTAGGCTCGGAGAAAATTAAAAAATATCTTATCAGATTCAACTAAATAGCAGCGTTAATTTTTTATAGTTCACATTTATAGTTCACATTCACAGTTTGGTGAACTTCAAGATAGCCGCTAATTTCGGCAAGCTTGTTTTCTAACCGGGTGTTCTGCTTTTTATACGTTGCGCGCCGCCAAGAAGAGGTACTCCGTGTGCTCTTAATAACAGTAATAATAATAATTATTATTTTATCTGGAAACAACCTTGTTAATTTGCCTCGCTTGTTTTCTCATCCCACCCATGATGAGTACATCATTTATATTTATTCTGCCAAGCCTCCCATCAAAACAAAAATAATTTATACTACCTTATTACTAACTACCTGTTCAAAAGGTGACAGGAGTAATAGAATAAAATATACACTTACCTACCAATGTAAACCTTGCATGATATTCAAGAAAAGAGTCAGAGTACATGAAATATACGTGCAACTTTTGCCGTATTTATCCCATGCAAAGAATCATTCAAATTTAATGCAAATCTAAAACAAGCGGGTACAAATTATAAACTCAAGCCTACACTGTAGAATTCATCACCTATTAAAGAATGCGACCATCTCAGTGTTTCAGGGAAATCATTTCACGCTGAATTTTTTACGGAATTCAAAGCATACTTTCACGTAGTAAGATTTAAAAAAATCCGAGATAGGTTCGAATATTGTATGGTATTCATCTTATCTCTGCTGATACACAAATTCACAAACAGTGTAGTAGTTGTTGGGTCAAGAAAATAATATATACAATACATAGGTATGCATAATGTAGTAATATTATGCTTCTAGAATAATAGTATATAGTGCTGCCAGCATTTAGAATACCTAATATTAATATTGTATGTTGTTAGATATTATATGATAGAAGCATCCTCTCGAAACAGAATAAGAGCACCAACCATTCCATCAACTGCGGTGGTTTAGAGTTGGTGGTAGTTGTAGTAGAACATGATTTGGCTTCCCATTGGGATTCTGGAGTGGTGGAACAGCAGGGTGCATCTGGTCACCCATGATGTTTATTAACTCAAGTTTTATTTAAGCCCACTAACCATTAAATCAACATAGAAGAAGAAATGGAGTTTTTAAAACGTTTTTTCTTTAGTGAAAATTTGAATATTATTTTGTGTGAAGACGGCGATGATGATGATGATGAAATGGTATTGAAATTCGGTTGTTGCTTGTTGTTGTAATATATGCCCATAATAAACAGTGTTTAACGCAACGTACACAAAAAGGAAATGTAAAATGGTTCTGCATCATAAAAAATCGTATGGCTGAACGTGTAACTGTTAATAAGACTTTTTTCGATGGAATGGTAATAATTATTATTATTTTCAAACAAACACACATAATGTGAGAAAGCATAAGGTTGAATGTTATGTTTGTGTACATTTTGTATTTTGTCCTGGTGTATTTACATACAAGTCAAAGAATTTAATAGACTAAACTTTCAAATTATATTTTAATATTTTTTTTTTTTAAATATATAATTTCTTTGCTGGCGTGTGAATGATTTATTCACCTGAAAGTTTTACTATTCAGTCCAAACTTTTACTACGTTTTGTAAATTATAAACTGAATGCTTGTATTTTTTTTTTTAAATATATAATTTCTTTGCTGGCGTGTGAATGATTTATTCACCTGAAAGTTTTACTATTCAGTCCAAACTTTTACTACGTTTTGTAAATTATAAACCGAATGCTGGCAAAAATAAGTCTGAAAACGATTTTGCGAGTGCATCGGTGTCATTAAATAGTATTGCTTGCTTAGAAAATTTATTCATTGGTTTTATTTAATTGTTCGTATGGGATCTTTCAGCTTCTCCTTGCTAACTATGCTGTAATGCTTTATACTGCGTTGACTTGAATTCAATATTGTCTGTTGGAAAAATAAAATATAATTTTGTTCAATACCTTTTACCCAACTGAGCTGAGTTTAAGCATGAATTTGCCGCTACAACTGACGTTGTTAACACAAGATAAACTCTTCCGGTTCTGTAGGATTTTGTGATGGAATTTTCTTATCATTTTACTCATCAATGAAGATTATTAAAATAATAAGAAACGCACGTACTTTTTTATGTTTGATAAATGAACAAAGGAAATGCGAGTGAACCAGTTCTATGCATCGTAACACAAACCTCGTCTTAAAGTGTTGTCTTATATGCCTTTGAATTTTGGAGAATGGTTGATGAAGAGAGCTCTTGGTTAAATTCTACTACTACTACCGGAGTGGAACATTAATGTCTATAAACTCTCACTGACTAAACTACCATAAGCATACAGAAGCATCCCTCTGGGTACATTTACTAATTGTTTCGTTTTAAGAAAAATTAATTAATCATGCCTCCAACAACAATGTAAATATTTTTCATTTAAAAGTTCGTGCACTTGTGTATACATATATATATAACAATGCATATTGTTAAACCAATTCGAGTACATTTTCTACGGTTATTGTATTACTGTAAACTTTACTTTGGTCTGAATGATTAGGACACACGAAAAGTTGCTGCTTACTTACACTACGCTCCTGTTTCACCTTTTCGTCAGCGACACTCTCTTCTCACACTCACAGGACGTGTACGGTTCTATCGTGCATGAAATCAAGTGTTCAAGGCAAAAATACCTCTACATAAACAAGAGAATCTACTTAACCCAGTTATGATTAGCCGTACAGGTGTACAAAATCCCAATGAACAGGCACGACGGTGGAAGTTGTCATTAAATGCTGCTGCTCTGCAGAAGCAGAGCACTTATTATTATGCAGCCATGTTGTGTGTACACGCACAACGTTTAATACATCAAATTTGACTGACTTGCCTACTGAACTCCTTGTTGAGCACCATTTAAACTCACCATATCAAATACATGGTAAATGGCAAAATATAAACCAGGTAATCGGCATAAAAAACTCTTTTTTTTAATAAATATAGCGCTGCCTGCCACAAACCGTTTCAATTGTGAATCCAATTTTGCAGCATATTTCGGTATTTTAAAAGCCGCATCTTCCCCTTTTGCAGTAACAGTGAAACCACTTTATTATTATTTCAGTACAACTGCCAAATGTCATAATACCAGTTATTGTAGATGCATTTACAGACCATCACTTTTTCCCGATTGCAAAACCGTGCCATTAAAATCTAGTGCATTAAAATGCCACTCTTTTGATACTCCCTGCTTTTGCTACTGTTTCTCGTTTGTTCGTTAAGACATCTTAGATTTACATTTATATTCGTACTTCAATACTTCATACATACCTTAGGGTGGAGTATACACGCTCCTAGAGTACATATCTCGAGAAGAAAGTTATGTTTACATTCGTGAAACTTTATATCATATATAACAAGCTCAATTCAACTTCTCTCTCGGTCGTAATATTATTCCCCAGAACGCAAAGTAGCAGTAACATAAACTGAATTATGGCTTATGACTATGTTTCAACGTTTTAAGACATGTTATTATTATAATACGCTAAATAATGGCTCGTCTTGCCCATTTCTCCGTCCATCAATTCATCGTAAACTGCTCACTAAAAATGTAACAGCGCCAGCAGCACAAGCAGAAGCAGCAGTAGCACCAACAAACAGCCATCATCCAAGAAAGACACGCACACATATTATTATAGACGTGAAGAAAACTAACCTTTTTATATACCTTCACCGCCCGACTCTTTTACTCTTCTAGGAGCAGCAGGCAAGGATACGGGATGCGACAGGCACAAGACTTTTTTTTGCTTTTTCCCTCTGCTGCTGCAGCAAGAATAAGAACTGAGCTAAAGTAAAAATGTGTGGCAATACGTCTATAAAAATGTTATTTGAACCAAGTACATCTTACGAATATGTACATTATATATATCCCTCGTCATTTTTTAAACTGTTTCTGGCCTGTTTACAAAGACACAATAAGAAGAAAAGTGTGTGTGGTATCATAAAGATGGAAGAGGTGTACATTCTCTCTAGTCTTTATAAAGTTTTCACCAGATGAAAAAAGTTACACACAGAAAAAAAAACTTTCAAAAAACCGTGAATGGTCGTAGCCTTGTGGAAAGTTTTTCGTTGTTATTATGATTATGATACGTGTCCCGTAATAGATGACTTTACCCAACTAAATCGTGTAACATGATATTACGATATACCATCTAAAATATTTTGCCACAAACATTTAATCCCCATTAAAAACTACGCAATTTACTTTTGTCAAAGATTTTTGTAGTTCCAACTCATTTGCTTGTACATTTGTGATGCCATGTTATCAAAATATCAACGCATATGATTACCTAAGTACAAATACTGTCCTATATGATAAAATATTGGCTTATCATATTTTGTGTTTTCACATCTTGCATTTTTTCTCCTATTTATAGGTTCTTTGAACGTTGCTTGTGTTCGAAAAAGCCTCAAACAATAATAATGAGCGGAACTGTCAGTTTACCCTGGAAGAGGAAGTACAAGCCCAAATCTAAATAGACTTGCACCAATGTGCGCACACCACCAATATTTTTATCTGTCTGCACACACGCACATACTACTGATCAGATTTCCTGTCTACAAGCGAGAAAAACACCATCATGGCAAGATCCCGTACAACAGTGTATTATAATATTACCACATATTGAGTTTAAGAAAGCTTCCTAGCATTTTTATATAATAAACCGAAACAAGCGAAACCTTTTCTTCTTCATCTTTTTAAAGAAAACAAACCTTGCCACAACAACTGGCTTGCAAAGGGATTTAAATTCACAGTCGCTCTTCGAAAAGCTTATAAGGAAAAAGAGAGAGAGTACCAGATTGCTCCAGCTTTTTCGTTTTACACACACACACACACACAAGTTAACCTGAGCAGATATTGCATGTGTACCAAGAATCGTACCTACAAGAATGATAATGTTTCAGTGTGTAGGAATTTGAAAAAGAGTTTTTGTTGATGATAGATTTGGATGAAGAATTATCTGGGGGATCAGGCTGGAATGGTGGAAAAGTGAGCTGTCAATGACGTCTGCATGAACTATGAACCAAGAAGGAAACTGACGAGTGAGCAACTTTTTTTTATTCTGTACCAAGTTCATATAGAGTGATGTATTCACTCTCTGGTCTTATCAGCGCCATCCCCAAAAAATACACCATTATAAACAATTTAAACCCCTACTCCACTTAACTTCTTTACTTTCACAATACAGCACTACTCTATACGGTATCCCATCATATTTTTATATCCCTATGTAAATTAACTAGGAAATTCTACGCACCCACTATTTATTTGGATTACTGGCTTCGATGAGTATTAAAAACTCTGACATTTCCTCCCAGGCTATTTAAACAGAAAATAATGTGGCTTTCCCCTACTGCTGCTGCTGCTACTCTGATCTTACCACCAAAATGTACAACATTAGGTAAATAGATATGTACACATTTTGAGTTGGAGGAGTCACATCAAGAAAAAAAACTGTTTCATCCTGTTAAATATTACACCGCGTAAGTGGTAAGTGTACAGTGCTGCTAAATGAAAATGCATTACCTTTAGAGTAATCCTCAATAGAGTCATCATCAGCACTAAGTTAAATAAAAGAGACTAAAGCTCTTTCATCTGAAAAGGCCACGTCGACATTTTCAGCTAACCGAAAAGAAGAAATAATAATCCTGCTCTAATCCTCTATGGTCTACAAATTTTATCCAAAATTATTAGACACTTTCATGAAATGAGCTTGTTGTAGTCATGCATCTTCAGATTTTGTTGGAAATATCACGTTCATCACATCACAAGCATGCTTCCTGCGCCAGGACTGCCGCAACAAAAACCTTTAGTTTCATTCGATTATCCTCGTACCCCTACCACCACCATCGTCATCCCCCTTCTCATGCCTTTTGTCTTTCCTCCTTTTTATCAGCAACTCACATAGCAAGATATAATCATAAAAACGTGACATTTAGAAAATATAAAAAGAACCAAATATAAAGAATGTCACCAGCTTCACGGATTGCATGTTTTCATAATAGGCTTAAATGTATGTGTACCACAACCAGCTACAATGTACATTTTGATTCAATTTTTTGGCAGTTCGCATTTTGAAGGGTTGAGTTGTTACAAAATTTAATTTCTGTACCTTTACACGCCTGCCTATTTTGCTTACGAGCAGCACACCATGTTCTACCAAGAAAGGCGGAAATCGACAGCCAAAAGGTTGTACCTGCGTGTAGGCTTTCAGACATGAAAGTTGTTAAATAAACTTGTAAATCCAACCGAACGCATCGTACAACGGATTTTTCTTGTTTGTCGCATTGACGTTACCTGCAGACGGATCTGAGTTCATCTTTAAATTCTCAAAAGTTTGGCGAAGATAATCCATATTTCATACATTTCATCACAATTATCATCACTAGTCAGCAACTTTAGACAAACATGAATTAAGCCCCCTTGCTTACAAAAAACCGTGCAATATGGAACAACCGATTCTAATTTCCACTGGCTGAACACACCACTGAAATATTTTTTTCTGGTAATTTCATTGACATGTGACATTGTTCCCTATGTTTGAATTCATGTAGCCTCTGCATTGCAAATGGGATAAGGGCTATGATATTTGTAAAAATGTGGCTTGAGTCTGCACTCTGAATATATTTTTTCTGGCATTGCATCTTTTTTCACAGTAAAATGTTTACTTGTTCTCAGCTTGATTGAAGCACAACAATATGAAATTTGATAACGTTTTCTTCTGTAAGATACGGAGTGGTTATAGTGAGCCAGCCACCATTGCAATGTAATACGCTGTTGTTGTGCTGCTTCAACTACTGGCTGGTTGAGTATCGTATCAGAAAATGGCAGAAGAAACACAAGCTGCAATTCTCTCTTCGAGACATGTATTCAAGACGTGAAACCTCTCTACATATTGTAGTGAGCTATCTAGGTTTAAAAGTGACAAAACCTTGAATCTAACTTATTGCCTTGACATGTCGTAAAAAGTCGTAAAAGTTCTCTTACCATCTCTCCAACCATTGTTCGATGAGAAATTTTGAAGCTATTGATATCAATCTGAGAGTCGAAATGAACTCATATGGAAAAGTTATACGGGTAGCTAAATGGATGTATACGGCCATTTATCAGTGTGTCTATTAGAGATATCAACAAGCTAGAGGATCACATAATATAATATTAAAAATCAAAGTATGTAGAAAACTTCTCTGTCTCTCCCTCTCTGTCAATATCTGCAAAAGGTATAACAAAGGATATGGGTGGTGGTGTATATATCCCATCATACATGAACATGGCCGAAGTGACAGTACAACGACGAAGGAAACTCAATCAAAAAAGCGAGAGAGAAGAAAAGAAAACATTCACAAAACAAGAAACGGGCCCTAAACCGAAACTAATATATAATTTTTTTCCTCTTTCAAAGCAAGAAATTTATAGAGATTGTGATGATGATGACATTGTGTTCTATCACTGCTACACGTGTAGTTGTATTATTATTGGTATAACGTTGGTACTTTTTTTCTGAAACACGCATAAAATGAGTAGTGGTTGTATTTGCTTTTATCTCCATTACCGAGCCATTTAGGGGATATTTTGGTTTGAATTGGTACTGGAAAACCAGAATGGAGAACCTTCTCCTTGGAAAATGTAATAATAATGTGTCACTTTACAGGTCGATGATCCCGTTATTTTTTTATACTGGACTTTTCCCCGTTACGGCTTTACAGAGATTGAGAACAAAAAATAGAGACAGGAGAGGCTAGAGGCAACAAAAATTAACCAGTGAGCCATGCTTGTACTTTTATTCGTTCTGTAGGTAAACAATTTTGAATGTTTGGTACCCTTTTTGAGAAAATAGGTGACCAAAAGGGAGAACTCAGCAATGAACCAAAAAGGAGTTATCTATACAGGCATATTACCTGGTAAAAGATTTTTTCACTTGCGCTTGCGTGAGAATTCGATTCGATTGATTTTTAAAAGGCTTCTCTCTTCAAGGATCTTCCATTACCAAAAAAGAGAAAAGTCAATTAAAAGTTAGCTTTGAAATTCAAATCTCAGGCGAAACAAGCACACCACTGGACAAAAACCAATTGTACCTCCAGAGAATACGTTGGTCTTCCTATTTATACAGCAATACTATTAACCAAAGCAATGTATTATTTATATTAGTACACACCGCAAGACATGTATTGATATGACCTGAACGTCTGTTCATCATAAATAAACATGCAATTTTACCTGGCGTATATATCATATCATATACACACACACCTAAATGTATTTTTTTATTCAATGCCGGATCAAGTCAGCACAAAAGCAGTACCTATATATACTCAACGGGTCAATTTAAGGTTATTGATTTTAATTTGACAAATAGGCGTGCTTCGAAATCAATTTATCAATTTCAAAAAGGGTGGTGCTGCATCATTCCTTTTTTCTTGCCATTTATTGATTTTTATCAGTTTTATAAACGTTGTTTTGCCGTTTGTGCATTCAAATATTCATGGCGTATTTTATTCAACAGTATCATTCACTCGCGCTCACTGCACATTTCTATAGAACATCACTTTCAAAGATATACAATACTCATTCAAAGGAAATGAAAATGCACTGGAGCTGAAAAGAGTATTTCATACTGGATAGGCAGTTTTGGCTGTAATAACGCTTTCTTTTAACTTAAGGCTAGCCCAAGTTCATTGTTGTCGCAAGTTCTTTCATATTTCATCTCAGCTTACATCTGTTGCATTCTACATGAGCTAAAACATCCAATTATTATCAATACTATCATCATACCTGAAGTAGGCAAGATAAATAACATCCGTGTAGTTTGTAGTATTCAGCGTACCGTGATGATGATGATGATGATGACGATGATAATGATGAGTTTCTTTACACGTTAGCCTTCCCATTTGATGACGACAACGTCGATGAGCCAATCCAACCAAATCAACATAAGAAACTACATACTATCTTAAATCAGTGAACACTCTTTCTTATAGTCTGCAAACATACGCGCCTCGTCGTCGTTCAGAAAAAAAACCGGTCAACAATGAGCACATTAGCAGACAACAATGCAAAAATGTGCCTATAAAAATAAGCATTCTTATAAGCACTGGCCTTACGCGAGGAGCAGAAATATGCAGGCTACTTTAACAATGGGAAAACTTGAGAATGGAATATTATTGAAAAAAAGACTAGAAATGAAGGACTATTGTTCAGCCAATATCAGGCGCACGCATTACTGTTTGGCCGACGCGATGAAGAGGACCTTATGAATATGTAATACTTATCAACAGCATGTTTCAACACCAAGGAAAGGTACAGCAACTTCAAGAAAGTAATGCATACACACACACACGCTCAAATCTATAACCTATCCGAGTGACGAGCATACATACATACATGCATACTTTGCATACTTCATATATGAATAGGCATATATCAGTTTAACTTTGTTAGACGAACCATGCATGCACACATATTTAATGACGGCTTTCTTCTTAGAGCGACGCAGCCCGCCGTTTGAGACGAGACAAGTAAAAGTGCTCGCAGAATGATATCTTTTAGTGATGTGATATGAATTGAAAATTGAATGATATTAATAATTGAATTGAATCTCATTGTGTATTCGCGTCTTCTTTTCTCGCAGTTTCAAGTCGTTGTCATCATCATATGGTATGATTATGGTGATGAGTGGAAGTGAAGTTACAGGGTTATGTATTATTTGTGTGCATTTTCGCTTGTAGCTTAGTCGTTTTTTTTATTGAAAGGCAGGTGAACATGGAGTACAGGGAGAGGGGCATAAGAAACCTTCACATTTTTCCCTTGTAATATTGTTATGTTCTTTAATATAAACTATTTTGTAGACGTGCCATTTGTTCTTGCTTTGGATTTTTTTCCCTCGTGATGAAAAATGCTTACATACTTGTTTATTCGCTTCGTTTACTAAACATTATTTATTTTCTTACGCACTAGCAAAATTAAACGTGAAAAGTTGAAATATGCACGTAACTACTTGAGAGTAGGCATTTATACCTATACTGTAGGTACCTAATATGCTGTAAGTTCCCTAAAGAGGATTCCCGGTGTATAATTTGTTCGTGTTAAAAGCAGTCTCTTTTCATATATTGTCCACAAGCTCATTTTTCGTTTTTTTGATTATTTCTTCTTCCCCTCTCGATATGTCCAAAATGTACATAAAACTCATAATTTTATGTATTTGTAGCAGTGGGTTCACGTCTTGTTAGCATTCTTGCTCCATGTCACAAATTTCATATTCACATGGTGCAGTGTATTTATTACTCCACCACACAGACACACACTTACCCATTCACATTATTATTTCTTCATGCATATGTGGAAGGGCTTATGGAACAGTCACGTTAACGAGAGAGGAGCAAAGACCCCATGCCAGAGGTGAGCCGAGAGGAAACCAATTTTTTTATATCAAATCAACATTTCCACTTGGACACCACGGCTGCTGCTGCTGTTGCTGCAGTCCAGTCCAATCCAAATCACAAAGATATGTGTGTGTGTGGTTGTGACGGTGGTCGTGGTGGTGGTGAGTGAGCGCAGCGATATGCGGTGTTTTCACAAGAGTTACACATATTATTATTAATAATATTATTATTATTCTGACTCTGACCATCACATCTCATATTGTAAGTTTCAAAGTAGAAGTGCAAGTTTTCTGGCTACATAGTACTAACTAAATGTATTTAACTTGCAGAAAGAGAATCAACGAAAGAGAAGAAACTGTTTTCTTATGAAATATGGAATATTTGTCAGCATGTGGTAACAGATTGTGTGATAGACCTAACACAGCTCAAACACAGTTAAAACCGATAAATGTAATATAAAACGTAATGAATAGCCTTTCAAAAAAAGTAGTGGCGGACTGGGTTTTCCTTTCTGTTTATACACATATTATTTTGATTTTTACAAGAATCAATGGGTTGCACGGTATATGCGTGTAAACATGTATAAAACTATATATCCATATCAAACTGATACGTTGTCTAAGAAAGAGTAGAAAGTATATAATAATATTATTTTATATTATTATTCCTGAGCAGGCATGCCACTTTTTTGACATCATGGAAGAAGCATAAAACCCTTCAACATGAACACGTTCAAAAGCTGCTAAAACGTGAAAGTAACAAATGACTATGCCATGTTTTCTTCTCTCCCCACCGCTGTTTCATATAATATACGTCATAATATCACTACTACACACACAAGTGAGGCAAAGTGTTTCCATCCTCGTCACCACCAATATGACTACAATAAACACACTGATTATTATTACGATTATGATGAAGAGCACATCACACACATTGTACATTATACTACAATTTTGAACAAGAGAAGAAATAGTAAGGGCATCGGACATGTGTTTGTGGTGGTGGTGGCGTCAGGGTAGTATTGAACCATTGAAAGTTCGAAAAATATTTATGTTTACGTATCATGCCTATCTCACCTATCTCACAACTACCTACATCATCTAACAATGTTCCAGTCGATAACGTAACCCAAGTTTCTTCCCTTGAACGCTCCAACACGAAAAAATGAACTGGTTTTGCTAATGTAGTGTCCATCGCTGCTGGACACTACTTTTTCACAAGGTGATGTCTGCATGAATGCAAATAATACTTAGAATAAACCTTTCTGTCTATATAATTTTATTTTTTTACCTGGCAAGCACTAGAAACAAGAGAATTTGGGGGAAAACCCTAACTGGAATTTAAGCATAAGATCAATCCACCCGAAATACACTGCTAAATGAGTTCAAAATAATTTAATATGCTTGTGGTGTGTTTCGTTTTAGGCACAATTCCAGTCTCTCATGTATTTCTCGGCGTTCAAGACCAAGACCAAAAAGCCAGCTTGTTAAAAGAAGGGAGGAAAGGGATACTAGTGAGAGGGTTGAAGCGTGTTATTATAATACATGCTCAACAAAAGTTATAATATCTTTCGTTGTAATGCTGTTGTGTTAGTAGTGGTGGTGGTGGTACTCAATTTAAAATAAAAGATTGAATTTTCTTGCTATTGTATTAAATACTACACCCAAGAATACAACAATTGTGAAAGAGAAAGAGTTTAGCGCTCACACAGGACTCAGGACCAGCAGAACCGGCCAACAGCAATGAACTACATGTTTGCGTACAAGTAGTTTATCCATCCATACTAATAAGTCAGCTTTCATTCAGTTTATCTTTTATTTATGGTTTGAGAAGCGCCAGATAATGAACCAGGGGAGCCAAAGACACGGCAGGGATGCTTCCATGCAATTTCATATCATCATCATTTTCAATGTGTCACATCATTATATTTAACGATCATCTGATAGACGTGTAATAGAAGTTGCTTTTGACACTAATTAAATTCCATTTGACCACACATTGAGTCATATACAAATACTTATATATACTTAGGTACATCCTCATGCCGTTTGTTTGCTGCTACACCCGTCCAACTGCGCTAAGAAGGATTGTAAAATGGTTATTTCTACAAACACATCGTGCCTTCTATTGTTGTAGGGTGTCTGTAGTTTAGATATGACATCAGTAAAAAACAACTAGAGAAGGCGATAAATGGGCAAAAAATGTTGAGTAAAATAAGAAGTATAACGACTGTTGACATGTGCTAGGCAGCATCTGCGACAATCGTTGAGCATAACTTGTGCTTACGTAGATTATAAACCAACTTAATAACTTGTTAGTCATTTTTGCCGTCTGCCAATGTGCCATGTTATCATTTTATCCTAATAATAATAATAGTAATTGTGGAGTTGGACTCTTGTAAGTGGTTAATTTTAGAGGGTGGCGATCGTAATCAGAAAAGGGAAAGTGTTAAGGTTCCCGCAGTGCATGACAGTCACACAAAATGATAAACCCTGCGGGCTGGCACATTTGTTAAATGTAATTATATAGCATGCCTTTGAAATGAGAGATATACATAAATGGCATTTGACTAGACTTGGGTGCCAAAGAAGAAGAACTTGAGTTCGTTCTTTATGATTGAACGATTCGAACAACGTATCATTTTCATAAGCGATAATTATATTAGATGGTGAAGCATAAATTATACCAAAACATTTACCACTTATCGGAATATGGATTAGTACATTTCCAAATGACTAATCATAACTTGTGAGGATTTCTCTGTCAATTTAAAATTTAAGTGACTTTCATCTTAAAATCGATAGAATATTTAACAAAGATTGCAATGATTGTTTAAATATTAAGGTACGTCTTAATGATAAAAATGTGTGCTTATTTTAAATTAATTCATCTCTCATTCAATCATTAGTCAAACTGATTCTGATTATAAGATCAAATAAATTTCTGTGAACTAGCACTGGACTGACTTTACAAAAATTACACCACGAATTTCAACGAAAAAGTACACCCGGTTTGGGTTTCAATGTTCGATTAACCATTACCCTTATTACTCCAACAGAACCAATGGTTTATGTTCTTGGCCAAGACCCTTTCTAGTTTTCATGAACCCTTGTATTTATTTTCATAAAGGGAAACCATTTCTTCCGAGAGGATCAGTTTTTTTGTTCGTGTGGCTGGGCTATTTGTAGATCAAGTATTTTGGGAATATTACATATACAGCAAAAACGTGCTTCACGTAGAAAGATCACATCATTTATCTTCGTGCAGATGGCTAGAACACCCTCCAAAAGACAAAAGTGCTTGCTTCTTCTCACAGATCAGTTTCTTAATTATAACAATGGAAATGTCTACTTTGCCCTACAATATGCGATACATGGAACACACACCTACTTTGGAACAGAAGCAACATCAGTTCTGTCATTTTGCTCCCCCTTTCCTGAAACATTGTATACTGTTCATCCATCTTGGATGAATAATGGTGACTGTTGCAAGCAAAGGTAGAAACTGAAGGTGACAGCTTGTTGGAGGAACTGAATCACACTCTCTTAAATGTACTGAAAGATATTTTAATACACCCCATATTGCACATTACGTAAGCAATGGTAAAAAAATTTACGTGGCATAATGTCGGTTTATTTTGTACGTGAGTGGTGTATGTTATCTCCTTCACCACGACATAGGTATGCACTATCTACAGTCACAGCATTTAATTCACCACACAAGCTGTGAAGTGAATTGACATTACGACGTTTTTCCATATCGGACAAGTATTGAAGTAACGTAAAATGAAGTCATCGACGTTTTTGGTAAATGACTCAGGCTTACAGAAAACAAACTAAAATGCGCATGACATTTCCACTTGGCTAATTTTCTGGGTTCATATTGCAATGTTGAAAGAAGCATTCAATCACGTCATGTGATGATAAAATATGTGTTTGTCTATTCGATAATATTGAATATTATTACCATTTACATATTATCTGCCTTTACACGGGACATTATTCCTGACGCGACATTTAGATGGGTTGATTAATATTTTCCGACAAAGGGAGACATGTAAGAAGATCTCTGTCGCTTGTTGCTTTTTAGTGAACAATCCATTCATTTTTTTAGCCATATGCACTAACAGTATGCACAAACCCATTAAAATAAATGTCTTACAATTTGGAATGTCTGATGTTTTGTGTGTCTCTCATTTTGCAAGAAAGTAATTTGAGACGACCGACCGTCAATAATATTGGGTTTAAAATCGTCACGTACATTAAGACAAGTACTCCTAGTGCTATTTAATAATGAGAGCAATGTTAATGTATTTGCACGAATTGGCGGTGACTTGTTTCTTTACGTCTCTGTTTCAGAATGCAGACAAAACGACGACAACAACTAGTAGATGACCTCACAAGATAGCTGGAAAGAATTAGCGATAAAGACACGTCATATGCTTATCTAAAACACGGCTATATTAAAAAAAATTTCGTTTTTCATTCTTGAAAATATACTCATTTTTAAATGCCTACATTTGTGAAAAGAGAAAGCAATATAAACGCATATGAGGAAACTACAGCCAACATTGAAATAACAGTGCATTGATGCTCCTACTGACTCACACAACAAGAAAACCCATGTCATTACAATAAGAAGGTAATTCCGAATGTAAGGCTGGGTTTTTTTGGCTTCCTTGACGGAATAAAGAATCGAATAACGTCTGCAATGGTTTNGAAAACCCATGTCATTACAATAAGAAGGTAATTCCGAATGTAAGGCTGGGTTTTTTTGGCTTCCTTGACGGAATAAAGAATCGAATAACGTCTGCAATGGTTTCGGCTCCCACAGAGAGGGAATAACAACAATGAGCTTTACTTCTCCATCGACTCTGCTTATATCTCGGTAAATGTGTACCACTTCACCACATCACCGTAGAAGGGGAAAAGATGGTTTGAAAAAAAGGAAGAGCTTTTATACACTCCACCGCTGCTGCTACTGACTGACTGCATATTGTTATCGCATCACATTCTCATCCCCATTACTGTTTTGTATCCGCTTCTCTATTTCCTTTCAATGGTAAATAGCAGTGATGATGATTGTGGGACGGTGCATCTTTTCACCAAATGTGCAATATATGTACATATGTACCTACTACGACGACGTATATTTACAGAGAGGCACAGAGAGTAGTAAGGGGAGTCCTGTATAATGATACGACACGACGATCACATTATTGCTGGATGCTGGAGTATTTGTGACGATGATGATGATGATATGGAATGGCGACAAAAGTAAAGTGAAGAAAACAGTGGAGATACACAATGTAGGTACATTTTATTGTAGCCTTGTTGTATACAGATATACATATTCTCCGTACAAATGTGGATTCATATATACATTTTGAAGATATGTTGTGCTAGAAGTCTCATCACGACCGACACCATTATCACGAGTACAATGATCATCACCATTCTCATCATCCATTCCATTTTCATCCTATTTTCCTTTTCAGCACTCTGATTTCATGAGGAAAGATAGATATTTGCACAGCAATAGGCACACTTTTGTCTCCCGTTCCGTTTAGATCGAAAGATATTATTTCTTCAAGGGAACAAGTTGATGATGGTCGTGTGTGAGACTACACAATAACTGTTCCACTGCAACACAACAGCAGTTAGCAGTTTTTGTATCTCAGTTCATGTTTTTAAACGGGCATTTTCGAACGTCTTTTGAACCTAAGCAATATACCTTGTCATGATTTACACTCATCCCAAAAAAATTCACTGGAATGTTTTTTCCTGTCATATTTATTTGTAAAGAGAGTTTATGAAAAATCCTGTTTAATTTGTTAAAACATTCCAAGATTATTAATTTTCCTTAAAACTGGGAAATGCTGAGCAAAAATAGTGTAAATTGTAATACTTCCTGAAAATACTTTTCTGAAAAATAACGCTGCTAGGTATCAAGATGATTGCTACGGAGGTATAACGAAGGGGTAAACCGGCTGAGGACTAAGAACCATTTATTCATATATGATTTCAGCCAGAACCGTGAATCGCATACATAACCAAATACCCACTGTAATCGAGATACTACGAGAAAACTAGGAGCTGTGTAGACTGCAGGGAAAATACCCTTCGTTTTTTTCTTTCTGTACCGAGAAGCATTTACATTGTATTGCTATGAATCAGCATCGCCTCTGTCGAGAAAAATGTGTCCATATATGCATCCACACGGACGTATATTTAAGTATGTATGAACATCATCATGTGTGTGTATAAGAACGGTGTATGTGTTCACTTCACTTCCAGTCAAATATCGCGTAATCTAATTCTGATGCCCTTTTTCTACTTGCCATTCCTGTGTTCTGATAAAAATGGGAAAGAACAAAAAAATGTTGACTAGAGAAGGAATCTAAACACATCGAGCTGAAAAACAGTGTGTGTGCATGCATGCATACATATGAACTAAAACTAAACGGTTAGTGCCTCTTTTCCATTGAATAATAATGCACACATTCATATACACCCCCTTCTCTTTTACTTAAGACGCAAAGGCAGAGAGAGAGAACTATCCATAAGCAAACATATGTTATGGTATATATACCGGTAGATCTGCACGCGTTTGTTTGTTCATACTTGTATGCATTCCCTATTTTCTTTTATTCGTTATCTGTTTCGCATATCATCTTAACTAACTACGGAAAAGGAGGCGATCTGTAAACATTGAGTCGTGATCAATGGATAGATTATTTGCATTTTTGGATATTCTTGATCCAAATAAAGTTTTCCGGAGTCCAAAAGAGGAGGACAAAGAAGACGAGGAACAAAAAAATCAGAGAAACACAAGACCCGCCAAACATGGCTGTTCTCTTGTCTCTCCTTCAATCCCTCTCTCTGTAACTTTCTTCTTTTGCCCTCACAACAAACACATGCCTAGTAAGCTCAGAGTTGATTTCTGTTAGTCAGTCAGGAAAAAAATCCTTTGCTACACCAACGTTGACATGCATGTAAATCAGCAGCATTGTGAACTTATCACTTCAATCAGGCAAAGTTGCTAGACGTCAGTTTGGTTTCTGTCCCGTCATTTTTGGTCGAGGGAATTAGAAGGTAGTTGGCTGTGCCAAACAGGTCATTGTATTTAAATTAGCGAGAATTATTGCGACCCAAAAGTTAGATGAAAAAAGCAAACCTACTACCACACAGAAAGCACAACTCAAGTTGAGAATATATACACAACAACAACGAAGGATTTACACACAGGAGGAGAAAGCACAGTTGGATATTTCCGCAAACAGCGCTACTGTGTTGTTGCTGATGATGATGGCAGCAGTCTTATCTGAAAAGGAGCGGAAGTTTTACACAAAGATTTTGATTTCAATCTAAAATATGCAAGCCCAGCAAAGGAAACGAGGATGCTTTCACCGTCAATCTTACCATCATTGCTATTTGCATGAGTTGTGTTTTTGTATACACATAGTTTGCTAAAAAAACAACAACAACAACCAAGCATACCCCAGCAGCAGCAAAAGCCATGTGCATGCATACCCACCATCATACACTCATGCATCTTCATGATGATCATGTCATGACAAAAGGACATAATTCGTTTTGGTGTGTGCTGCTTGCATACGCATCGGCTAATATAGTTTTAGGCACACACACGCCTTGCCTTCTCATGAATGCTGAAGAATAAATACATAAGAAACCTCCACGAGTAAAACAAATTCCACATTTTTTTTCCTGTCACTGTACTACATACTCTGTTGAGACGCTGATGATGAGAAGGAGAACAACAAGAAAAAAAAAACTCCTAACGCATTGCAAATAGAGTTACTCATATCATCACAAAAACCAGAGATTTGCATGTTTTCCTCTGACAAGGAAGGCACGAGAGAAAGTCCAATCCTCTGATTGCATTCTCGTTTCTCTTTGTGGATGTAGTCAGCAGCACAACATATACATATAGTCAGTCACTTCATTTAAACTGCATGGGTGTGTGCATCATATCACTACGAAAGATGAAAAAGATATACATACTGACATGCCTACTGCTTACTATTTTGAACGAGGAAGGAAAACATGAAAGCAAGCAAAAAGGGAAAAAATGTTGTCGAGACAAACAGAAAACAAGCCCACTTGTTTAACTGTAGCTAAAAACATATCCAAACTTCACATATATTTACGTTCAAGTATTATAGTTTTACACGTTATTCCCCAAAGAATGGATGGAGTGTGTGTGTCTGCATAGAAGCATATGAGAAGTATGGGCAAAGCTGATCATATTCCACGAAACGGTAATAATGGCTGTGGGTTCTAAGTTAAATTACGTTTATACAACCATTTTAGGTTGGGGAATACACCAGAAGAGAATGTGCGAGCGTTATGAAGTGGGGATGCAAAATCGAATCAATTGTCTATAACGTAACAAATCAAACAGAGAGACAGATACAAACATAAGGATATAGACAAGTGAGCACGCACAATAATGTACAAAAATATACACACGTTGTTCAATGTTGGAGTTGGAACATAAAAACAATAATGATGACTCATCACCATATTGAGTACATTATTCGATCACATCTACAGTAATACGAGTTGTGAAAATGAATGTTTTCGTGTTGATTTTATATACATGCATTTAAACAGGAAAAGTGTAGTGCTCTAGTTTGGAGACGTCTCCTGCGTCACCTTCTTCATTATGCAAAGACAGGTCTGGTTTGGAGGATGATGACGCGTATGTCGCCACACCAATTTTTTT
>JAHZNB010002446.1:0-21603 GCA_027744295.1 Callyntrura guangdongensis | reverse complement strand
TCATCATCATCAGAGTGTTCATCATTATAATATTTACTTACTTATTATTATTATTACTTTTGTTGTTATCATCAAGGGACCTCTCTGCTGTAACAAATGGAATAAAGGCTTTACATTTCCCTTGGGTATATCGCTCCCTCGAAAATTATTTTGCTACAACAATCAACAATCCCCAAAAAACTTTTTAGTCAAAAGTTCCGTAAGGCTGCACATGCTTCAAAGTTCTTACAATCAACGTAGGAAAGAACAAAGCAAAAAAATGTAGGGAGTGATAATCACTGTACAAATGTACACGGACAGACAAAATTCCAAGTTTCCATCTCTAAAGACTAGTTTTTTTTTTCAATAAAAAAATTCAATTTTCTACCACTGTTCCTCTCTCTCTCTCTTTTTTCTCTCAACAATTCTCACCGACATCACCACCATGATAATAATCAAGTTGATCAGCAGGAGCAGTACCGTTTTTTGTTATTACACAATGCATATTATTAATATTATTCTCACAAGTCAAGTTTGAACTTGTAGCTTGTAGCATATACATGTATATATGCCATGAATGGACAAGACGTTTGATGGTGGTGATGATAATAACGATGATTTTTGGAATATTTCCATCTTAATAATATTCAATATAAATGAATAATATCAAGGAGTGGAGAAACATCCGCAGAGTGCTACATGCATTCCGCTGATATTGTTGAAGAAAAATAACGTTTTTGAATTTTACGGAGAAAAATGATGTGAAGGATAATGTAGAGCAGCAGTATCAGCAGCACCAGTCGAGAGAAAGAAAACTGCACAAGGTCCCTCTCTCTCTCTCTTGTAATGTAAGTGGAGGGAGAAGAAAAGGGAAAAGAGATGAAAAGATGGGAGCATTAACATTTCTCAAGAAGAATTCCAAGATGAAATGTAAAGGCGTGCATCATGGATCTATGCATATATAATAAGAAAACAGCAATCATGACAGGATTCTGTATAAAAATGAAAAAGGAAACAGGCTCTATCGCGTCGTGAACGATGAGGCTGGTATATTATAAAGTTGTGTGAGAGAGTGAGTTAGTAAGTGCTCGCTTGTAGTCAGTGTTTTGTAGTTTTGTGTGTGGATTTTTTTTAAAAAAAAGAAAAGAGAGTGAGTGAGTGATTTTTTTCTCTTCAAAACTGTAAGATTTCTTGGAAAATGATTTAGCAAGAAGCAAGGAGGCAGACAGGAGAAGGGAATGGAGATAGATGATATTAGATGATGTATGTGATGTTTAGTGGTTGGTCGTCGTCCTGGTATGATGTTGGTGATGGGATAGACAGACGTTTGTGTACAGCCTCCTTGTCGTTTTATATCGGCAATGTCTGTCTGTTTTGCTGGCAGCAGCAGCAAACAAAACCGATCAGATTCAGAGGAAAAGGCTGAAAAAGCCAGGGAGATAGAGAGGAGAGAGAAATAATAATATGTTAAAAGGCTTGCTGATACAGGCATATTATTATTATTATTATTATTATTTCTGCTTCTTTGGATTATGATCGCCTTTTTCTACATGAAAATGGAGTTGGAGGCGGTGGCGGTGTAGGGAGTAAACTTGGATACGGATACGGTGGTATACTATAGGTAGTTTACTAGATGGATGATGATATGAAGCTCACAAGCCAGTTTATTTTTTTTCTTCAAAAAATTATGAAGAGAGCGTGTGTTCCTGGTTCTTCTTTCACAGGGGAAAAGTTTAGAAAAGCTAAAATTGGCCTAGTCAAGCAAACTGATATGATGACGACGATGATGTGGATGCATGTTCTCGTAATGTACATAAGTTCATGCTGCCACACGGCGATATTGCTTTCTTGCTAAAAATTATTCTTGTTTTTACTACTGACTGGCTGGCTGGGAAAAATTGTATCTGTGTGTGTGTGCCTCTCTCTCTCTCTCTCCGCTCGATCTATCTCTCTCGTCCTCACAATCTATCTGTTTATTTGGATTGCCAAGAAGAAAAGTGAGAAGAGAAGGTTTATTTTCGGTGGAGGGAGAGAGCGATGCTGCAGCAGGGTTACAGCAAGGAACAGAAGCACGTTCAGCGTATAAAGTACATCCGTGCGGCAGAAAGAATCGAGACTGTACCAGCAGCAGACCATCTGGCTGCACTCTCTCTCTCTCTCTGAACGTTTTCTCGCTTTTTGGCTGAGAAATTACTAATACGTACACACACATCTTGGTAAGTAGGTATTTCTCACAGGAATATTAAAGAACCAAGAAACTGATTTTTATTTCCGGAGTGGAAGAAGCAGCAGTCTGTGTGCATAAGTAGGAGTAGTCATCTCATTACGTCAGGGTATCAGTGAAAAGAAAACGATTGAAGGCAGAACATAAAAAATATGTACATACCTACGCATCAAGAAAGAGGAAACCACATAAGTTTTCATGTTTATACATTCCGATTTAACTTTTAAGCCAGGGAGACACAAACATAATGCAAAAAAATTATCTCCGAAAAAAAAACCCCGATAGGAGTATAATCAGATGATCAAGATGGATTTCATTCATCACTGAAAAAAGGGAAATGTCAAAGGCAGAAGGGGAAAAGGAAGAGGAGAAAAAAATCTTATTACATTTCAATTCATTATTTCGTGTCCCTCTCGTGAGGAGAAGCAACAGAAGGAAAATAGGAAATTTCCATTTACCGGACCTTGCCAGATTTCCTTTTTTAATAAAATGGTAATTTCATGCATTGTGAATATTCTCATTTTCTGAGCATTCAAGCGCTACAATAATGCCAGTTGGCATTCTTCATTTTCTCGGGAATCATCCGGAGTCTTGACTGATGTATCGGTTTAGGGATTTCCGGGTTGGCAAAGCGCAAAAAAAGCTTTTGTATTGAATGGTCAGCTTTTTATATGTATGTGTATACGTAAGAAGATAATTGGAAATGGACGTCTGCACCGAAATGGAAAGTTCCAACAAAAGCCAGTTACTTGTTGCACAGCCAAAAAAAGAAACAGCGGAAAAGGTTTTCTTCAAGTAGCCAAGCATTCTTGGAAGAATCCCATGAAACTGTCAGGAGTACTGATAGTCAAACCCCACACCAGCATTTCAAACGAAAACCGGGGAGATGACGCGCGCAGGGAGATGTTTCAATTCGGAATAAACTCTCTCTCTCTCTCTCTCTCACAACAGAGAGTCAAGTAATTAATTTGTTCTTGATGTACCGTCCCAGTAAATTTGACACTGACCCTAAGCAGGCCGCTTTTATTAGCATTTTGCTCATTTGCTGCCACTAAATACCCGACCACTTGTCGTCACCTTGCCAGATAAAAGGATTCTCATTAACAACCTCCTCTGCCGACACTTTACAAAAACATCAACACGATTATAAACACAAGATTAATAATAATGATAATAATAATGAGAGGGCTTGATGTTTTAATCAAAAGGAGTTGATGTTCCTCTTATTCATTCATTCAATTCAACAAAAACCCCTGTGAATCCAACATCGAATCAATGAACAGGAAAAAAAATGCTGAGATGTGAGCTGAATTGGTAATTTTTTTTTCTTTCTCTCTTTCCCCAACTGCTGCTCAGGCTGATGGTGATGATGATGATGTTGGTGTGGTGGGGCTCCTCCTTTGTGAATATAGTAATCCCACAAAAACAGACTCCCGTTCGTGTCGTCCCAAAATGATCATCCTTCAAAAAAAGACGTACCTAATCGTGTGTATGTGTAGAGGTACCCATGTATCTAAACTACGATCACACTTTTATATTGCCTTTTTTTCTTTTGTTTGCCCTTTGCTCTTAAAATCAGTTTTCTTCTCGCTCTGACTTTTAGCGCACAGGCACACACGTTGTTAAACGAAGCAAACTGGCAACAAGAGAAAAAAACTGGCACTCGCCACGCCACACACCATAGAATAAAACATAGTACAACTACTCGCTGCACTGGTTTTCCAAACGTGCATTTTATTTTTATGAAAAAAATTCCTCCATGCAGGCAACCCAGCCAGCAGCAGCATCAGCAACATCATTTAATTTATTGGTTATAGCAGCCTTGTTGACTGGTGTAAGAAGGTTGAATGAAAGGTTCATTTTTTTTATCAAACTGTTGAATTGAATTGCCCCTTGGCAAACAAGCCAGCATACACGGAGTTGTTGATGATGATGGTAATAATAATTCTGTTTGCTTAGTAGTCGATGATGATAGCTCCTGCTGTACCAGCACCACCACCACCAGACTTTCATTCAACTGATTATAAATTCTAATCAGGTTCACACACAACTCAACGCTCCGACGAACGTAGTAAAAGAAACTTGCCGATTGTCGGTGGTGTGGTGACGAAGACTAACTAGCTAGTTATGAGCTCTGCTTAGGCTCACAGCTTAGGACAGAGAAGAGCGAGCAAGAGAATGAGAGAAAAAAACGAGAAAAAAAATTATGCGGAATTTGTAGTAACAAGAAGAATGAAAGGGAAAGCGTTAAATTTTATTTTCACAAGGTAAATAATGACATGATGAATTAAATTGATATAACTGCTGGTGTTCTGGTTCCCTTTTTCCCGCCGCGCGCCAGCATCATCATCATCACCACCACCACCACTGCTACTGTACCCCCACCATCATTTTTTATGCGTCCACAGAAAATAAAAAATATATAAATTAACTTTGAAATTGACTTGGCCAATTTTTTATACTCTGAATAATTAAGATGAATAGGTACAAAGTGTATTTCATTTTCCTTATTGCCCCCAATTACGTCGTTTTTTTTTATCAGCGTGCAAGGCTAAATGATAAATAGAATAATTGCTTGTTGAACTTGCAGAATACATAAAACATTCTCTCTCCTTCTGTTCCAACTTTACCTGCTTAGTGATGGCTCTCACGTCATCGTTTTTTTTCTTGTTGGCGTAAGTCCAGTAGTAAACGTGACGACGACGGTGGTGGTGGTGGCGGCGGCGGCGGTGGTGGATGTGTGTTGTGAAGTGGAAGGCAATCTATAAAAAAGAAAAAAAAACTGGCAAAAAATATAGTCAGACCAAAGTGCAATATTTTTATGCTGACTGCGAATAAAGAAGGGAACACATAGTACATACGTTAAACACCCTGCCACTCACACTCCCTCCCTCCCTACTATACTGGTTCACTGGTAGAACTAGTCGTTTTTTTAAACTTGTTCTCTCTCTACAAAATAGTCTGAATTTTTATTTTTATTGCGCCTGATGTGTGTGTATATCATATCATCATAACATCCACCGTATCACGCTACAATATTATCAACGTAACCCCGTCAGATGAAAAAAAAGACTATCAAGGCGTCATGCAAAATAGTGAACCAGGGTGCTGAATTGTAGGGAGTAGCAGCAAGTAATATTGTCAAAGTGTTATTGCCTGGAGCACGTGCTTTTTCCCTGACGCTGCTACCACTCGTTCTTCTACCACTACTTCCACTGCTACAGAGTGGCTGCCTTTTTCTTCCGTGTGAGAATTGAGAAGAATGATCATGATAGCAATGATCTACATAATAAATATGTGCACATCAAATCATACCATCATGAAAACGAAGTAGGAACGTGGTTGTGTAACAGCAGTGTGGTACGTGCTTTGCCGTCGTGGTGCCATCGAAAAAAATATTTACTACTAGTAAAGCATACCTAGAGAACTAGAACTACTTCTACTTGGCAGTTTTAAGGAGTAATAGTGGCATCAGCAACATCAAAGCAGGCTTTCCTTTCAATCAGTACAAAATATACTTTCAGTGAAGAAAAAAAGAAGTATTATCATCATCGTCATCATCATCATCATCTTCATCGCCATCATCCTCGTAATCATCTTCCGCATGCATTGGAAAATTGCTTAAATAACTTTACTCTTATTTCTCCTGATTTTTATTTGAATTCTGCATTTTTCCACGAGGAATACGAAAAAAATACATTATTACTTGAACCACCACCAACACTGCTGCTGCTGCAACACAGTTGTAGACAACCGACAGAGTCGTTCGTGCCGACTCTCTTTTTTTCTTCTTCTGCATCTCTCCTTCCCCGAAATGGTTTTGATGATTAGAACGTTGATGATTATTACAGCCATTTTTACAGAATTACTGGTGGTGGTAGATCGGCTTATGTGCATACCGCCGTAAGGCGCCCTATTATGTACTATTTTATGGAGAGAGAGGGATTACAACGCAAAAGGGATGGCTGTGAAAGTCTGTTTATCTTTTCATCAGAAATAGTTACTCAAAAAGAAAATGTGACTCGCGCTCCGCTTCTTGTAGCAATTTTAGCATGAACCATGCGCCATTTCCCAGTGCATTTGCATTTTATTTATTTTATGAGCCTACTTTTTATTCTTGTGTGAGAAATTGGCGTGGAAGGTATGCGGTACGGAAGGATCTTACAAACAAACACACACACACACACACAGACACATGCTTTTTTTGTGCGTACAGCTTAAAATGTATGTTGTTACGATTATCGTGTTCCTTGTTCTCATCTTCTTGTGCATCTCTGACGAAGTGTATGTGTGTGTGTGTGTTTGAGAATCTTTTGGTTGACTTGAGAAACGACAAGCTTGATCTATTTGGTATGTCGAAGGACTTTTTTCACTACTTCATTTTTCATCTCGCGAGAGAAACTATCATGATCATCGTCGTCATCATCATCATCATCATCATCGTTGCCACCGTCGCTTGCTTCTTTTCTCTCTGCACTATTAATGCTGCCACTGCACTGCTGCTTCTGTTTGCATGCGTGTAGTTGTGTTATTTTTCTGCCCTGTCTTCATTTCTGCTTCCTCCTCAACAGTCAGATTTGCCTTGCCTTGTTGCTACTGAAAGGAACAAGCCGCATGCATGCATGCACGATGCATACAACAAGAAAATAATATGAAGCGAGAGATTTTTTTCTTCTCTCCCTCTCTCTCATCTTCTTCTTTGCGAACAAGCTATAAAGTCAATTCAGTTTGAAAGAGATAGGTAGTTAAGGAGAGATGGATGGAGTATAAAAAGCTGAGAAAGACTTTGCAGCAGCAGAAAAGCATTGATGATGATAGCGGTGTTGGTGGCTGATGGCAGTTGCCGAATTTACTTGCTGCTGCTGCTCCTAATACTACTACGACTACTGCTGACGATGATGATGATAATGATCATGATGACGCTGATCTTGTCTAAATTCAACAACATGAATTGCTGGCACTTCTCACATTCCATTCTCTTGACAGGAGAGGCAGCCACTGCCACCGTCATCATCATCAACAGCAGCAGTACAAGAATCATGATCTAGCAGCAGCAGTGCAAGAATCATGATCGTAACTGCAATTTCGTTGAATTACATAATATAAAATAGAGATGTTTCTCGTGTACAAGGCGTACCTGTAAATAATATAATTTCGGTGACTTAACCCGACAACCCTGTCGTTTATGAACACACACCACGGAGGAGCAGCACACACTCAGAGACAAGTTGGATAAAGTATCCAAATTCGTGTGTAGTTAGGTATTTTGTATATAGTGTAATCAGAGCCTTGATAAACGTATCGAATGGCAATACATACGAGCTACACGCAATAACAGCAGCGAGAGAAAAAAAAATTGACTTTTTTTTACATTTTTTTGAAGATACATACCCCTATCGTAATAACACGAGTACCGCACTACTACGACAGGGGAACAACGTGTGAACATTACATAAATAAACTGTGATAGGGCAACTTGATAGAAAAAAAGAAAAATTATGAAGCTTGTTTCTCTCTCCTTACCTGAAAATTATTTGCATGTTTCTTTTCAAGCATGTTTTTGGCATATCGCTCTGTACTTTCTTGGAAAATAAAAAAGTGCACGAAGATACATAAAAAAAAATCTGCCAAAGGGGGAATTGCTTCATTTTGACTTTTTTTTCTTTCTTTAGAAAAAAATTCTTGAAGGGTAAAACTGGTGAACAATTTGTTATTTTTTTCTCTCGTCTTGAAGGAAGTTTTCAAAAGGAGAGATATTACGGCCGGATTGCAATTTACGTTTAACAAGCGTATCTTACCGTTTTTTTCCTCTGGTGACTGACTGGCTATACCTATGGCTATTAGCTGTCCGTTGGCGTTAAATGTGGAACGATAGCTTTTAAAGCGGTGTGGAAAAAAGAAATACATATTATAGAGCTAAAAGTTGTTTGACGGATCACTGACTAGGTGACTTTTGGCTGATGCCTGACTAGCACTTTTGGAGTGTGGAGAGAGAGAGAAGTAGTAAGAGGGCGAGAGAGAGAGAGAGAGAGAAACGGGGGAGGAAGATAAATGCCAGATTTATGTAGTTTAACAGCAATGCATATAGTTTCACATTTTCTCTCTTTCTACTCTACTCCTGCTGCTGACAACGTCTCCAACACCAAAAGCGATATAGACTGTTTACTTTACTCAGAAAAAAAATGAAGCAAAAGCCAACAAGCCAACATAAAAATTATTTGTAGCGATGAGGAGTTCAGTAACATTTTCAAAAAAAATGAAATGAAAATCATGGCTTGGCTGTGTGGTGTGTGTATTCAAACTGAAACTAAACAGGCGGATCTCTCTCCTTCTGTACACGTAGGTATGTAACGTATGTGTAGGTATGTTCACAACAACTGCATTATAAAAACGGTCTTACATAACTTTGCACTGAATTTTGTCTCGCCTCGCTAACGCTGCTGACCAGCGTGAATTCCATCATGAATGTACACAGGATACACCCATGTTGCTGACGATTTTCAGTTTTAAAATCCTCCTCCGCCCAATTTTTTTTCCTATTGGGAAAATAAAGTAGCTTTTCTGCTTATGTACTTGTATAAAGTGTGTGTGTGTGTCTATGAAGAAGAGTCCAACCAAAAAAAATAACACGAAATAAAATAAAATAGGGAGAAGGAAAGTACAAGGAAAAAATGACATTTTAAAAAATTTGCCACTATCCGCACCGCCAACCGACCACACTGACGATGTTAATGATAATGACAATGAATGACAAGACGATGAGAAGCTGTACAGCTTGAGAATGTGGATGTGTGTGTATATAATTACAAAACTCGCTACATAATACATTATTTATGAGAGGGAGACTAATGAATCCCAGACATTTCAAGACAATTTCACAAAAGAAAAGCTAAAAAAATCCTGAGATGAAGATGCCCATCATCCTCATCATCTTCATCATCATCCACCTCCTCATCACCATTATCATTTTCAGCAGCACACAGCAAACAGTAGTTTTGTGGTAGCTCTGCAGAAGCATTATCAACAGGACAATAGTTTTGAGGAAAAAATGAACACACACAGAGTGAAAAAGGATAATCATTAAAAAAGGAAAGGTCTATACCTATATGATACGACGACGACGACGACGATGATACCTCAGCGCACCCCAACTACGCTGGTACTACTACGCATTTTCTGAGAAAAATACACGTAGGCAGTATTTAGGTATTGTATGAAGAACATTTCTTGAGAAATTGTTGCTGTCGTATATGGTGACTATAGTTGTAGGTAACAAAAACATTGTGTAAAGATACTTCATTTAACCACCACCAGTGCAACTACTACACTGCTGTTACATTCATGACAGTCATTGTCATGAGCAGGATCATTGTAATTTGTGACGTGAGGATGATAATGACATTGTAGGATGTTTGTTGGACGAAATGGATGGATAGGTGGATACGTGGAAGCAGGGGGAGCAAAATGGAGGAGAACTAAAGGAAAATGTAAAATGGTGACATTGGAGCTAATAGTCAAGAAGAAGGAGAAGGGTTGAATGAAGAGGGAATTAGAAAAGGAAATAAAAGACACTCCTTTCACTAGAAAAGGAGAGAGAGAGAGAAGAGGTGTATTGAAAAGTAAGAGTAACAGATCTGCCATTATTGTGAATGGGCGAATACAGAAGTGAGTAAACTGGTCTTAGAGGAAGTATTTAGTATTGTGTAATTTAATAAGGAGCTTTAATCAGACAATATGCAAATGCCAGTTTATATGTCCTTGTAAATAAAGGAGATTGTTTGGGGGTACTTTAAAGAGTTGACAAATTTAAAAAGGTGGGTTTGTAGAATGGATAAAGAGTAATTAAGGTGTAGGTAGGTATCTGTGACACTTTTTGGAAGATAAATACTAGACTTGCTAACTTGAATGCCGTTTGAAATTTTTGAATAATTTAAGGATACTGATTATTATATAGATGGTAACTATACCTATTTGACATGATTGTTAGTTCAAAATTGATAGAAATGAAAGTAACTATAAAATATAATTATTTCCAGAACTATAATAAAATACTTCAGAGCATCGTTTAAAAAAGGTAACAAGTCTTGCACAACCACACTACTACTATTTCTGTAAAGCTTAAAATGAAAAGATGGGACGAGATGCAGGATAATATTATGTGGACACAAATACGATTACAAAATAAAACATCCGTGTACAAGAGTGTAGTATGATAGCATGCAATGTACTGCTTACAAAATATACGAATGGACCAGAACGAAGTTTGAAGATCAACGTACTGGTTTTCCGTCTTGTTCTTCTTCTCCCTGAAAAAAATATTATTTTCCTTTAGGCGAATTCTCATCATGTCAACAACATCCGTCTCCGTGTACACATACTTTTCATAAAAAATAGCCTAAAAGCATTATTGATGCAAAGGCAAAGTCGAGAGAGAAGAGCAAGAGGGGGATCGGAATGCGGTCGGAACATAATATACTATTGTGTTGATTTCTCACGTTACAAAGATATAAAGCATTTTGTATGGGAGCTGCTACTCGAGAAATTAAACTTGCTCCAACCTAAGAACCAACTTCATTCAAACTCCGCCTTTTCTCCTTTCATTGCTATCGCACGGAGAATTACTGGTAAAAGATTTTTAAAGTAGAAAAGAATAGACATAGACGACGGTTTTTTATGTGTACGACCTACGTTTCAGCAAATTTTCATACGATAACGACAACTGCCTATAAACACTTTCCACATCGGTGTTTATTTTCTGGAGATTGTTTTTTTTTCGCAATTTTACAAGATACACAGCAAAGCACAGTGGCATGTTTATAATGCCACCTTTAGAATTAATTGCACGGTTCTTTCTTCCACCACAACCATCATCGCCATCATCATCATTACTCGCATATTTTTCTAATCATTACTGTTATCATCCGTGTGGTGGTGAACAAGGATGTGCTAGAGGAGACGAAAAACATCTCAAAGCCTATCACCACATCACACTACAATTTTTTTGTATACCTAAATAGATGCCTAGATAAGCATTCAACAGAAAAACATGATGACTCTTCGTTTTTTATTCATATACTGTATTTTTCCACCCGAAAATAAGTTTCTTTTTTTCTCATTTTTCGCCCTGGGCGCAACTCGTGCGGCTGAGAGTTTGTGTATCAACACAACAGTACACACTCGGCAGGTTTAAGAGTATCCCTTTTAAAAAAAGAGAAAAATGTAAGTCACAAGACAGCAACAACAATATCCATCTTCTTCATTATTCCCTGTGATTACTTTTGCTACGTATTTATTTACATCAAACTTACATCTTTTTTTCAATTATAATGCAGTATCCCTTCCTTTCCTATCATCTCATCAAAACGATGATGCCTACAACTTGTGACGCAGATGATGATAATGATGAGATGTCTATAAGCCCTTGTATTGACTTTTTCCTTGCATGCAGCCATCCTCCGCGTTCCTCTCTCTCTCTCTCCCTCTCTGTCCATCTAATAGCCTGACATTAAGACACTTTTACATGCCATCATCAAAGTAATGTACACGACACGACCAAACATGCTATCCAAAAATATTCTCTAAAGTTACTACATGATGTAGAGGTATATTTAGCATGTTCGTTGGCCTGTGAAATTCAACAATTGTCTGCGTAGGTATCCCTCTTGTTCTACCATATTTTGTCGCTTCCTTACTTAACATTCAGTCACACCACCACTCGACGAATACCACCGCCGCCGCACCACCTCGCTTTTATTACAGACACGTACACATTTTTACTAATCACAAAAATGGTCGTCGTCGTCCGTCGTTGCTCATCAATTTAGTCGGTGGGCTTTTCCGAAAAACAGTCAAAGCCAAACAGTGAATATTTTTTTTGTAAACGATCCTGTTTCATCAATTCACATTAATTTTGTTTTCTCTATTTAGTTGGCTTATTATTTAGGCAGGTAGATTTGGACAGAGCAGCGGTGTATAGCTGCCCTGACAGTAGGTGTTTCCCCTCCACGCTCTCCCTCTCTTGCTAAAATAGTAATAGTAATAATAATCATCGTCGTCATCATCATCCTCCTCCTCGTCATCATCATCATCATCGTCGTCGTCATCATGAATAATATATAATATGTGTATGCATATCTGTCTGTTTTAGCAATGTTCGCCGTTTTATTACACGGGGTCACGTCATGTTGCGTGTTTTGCCACAGAAAAAGGCATGGAAGTTTCGTCCGTATTAACACACACAGCACTTTTGTCTCCCTCCTTTATAATTTCACGTTGTTGTCTCCTTTTCCCCCTTTCCTTGTACATGCCTATTAGACCTCTGTTCTCTCTGTATTTTTGCATATTTGTACATGTATTATTTATCTCCCTAGTTGTTGTTGGTGAACAATGTAGACACATTATTAGATACACAGGTATAATATATACATATATCCCTACAACCAGTAATAATCGAGAGACAGGAGGACGTCGGGACAGGATAGCAACATATCGTTATCGCGTTTTGCTTGCATGATTATAATAATTTTTTTTATCGGTATTACCATGTACAAAATAGAATATGATTAGATTTTTTTGCCTGATGGTTGGTAACTTTATTCTCTGATAGAAGAATGCCTGTGTCTGTGTGTGTAGTACCGGCTGTGTTGTGTTGTTATTATTTTGTGACATGACGCCCCTTCAATAATAATCATAATCATCGTCACTTATCGGTACAGTACACACACACATACATACGGCGAAATGCACAGACACGAACATAAACATACATGAACACGTAAACAGTGTCTCTCTTATTTCTTGTTTGACATGTCAATACAGAATTAAAAAAGTTCGCATCCGTGTATATATATATTGTCTGTGTATGTTACGCCATATTATATTCATCCGTTGCAATATCAGCGGAGCAGCAACAGCGGAGGAAAGAGAGGGATATAAAAAATATAAAGACAGGGAATACTGATTGTAAAACTATACGGTGCGTTCGCTCACTCACACGTCGCATCTCATTTTCATTTTTATTTGGCAGCTTCTGTTCTCCTTTTTCTCTCTCATGAAGATCAGCCTCTCTCGTCCTTTTGAGACTAACGCAAAAGCTATAGGGCAAAATAGTGGTAATGCTTGTTTCCTTTGAGGATGACGAAAACGACGATAAGACGATGATGATGATGATCATGTGACTCAGGGATTTAAAAAAATCCTTTTTACTTACATATACGACAACAACGACGACAGGGACGACGACGGTAACCATCGGGCAAGCAACACTGGCTGTCTTGTTGTTTCTTTTCTCGTTTGTGAGTATTGACCGTGTCGTGTCCGTGTCATCTCTCTTGTGCTTTTTTGCCCAACTTGTTCATCGGTCTTTCAGAGAACATCCTCCTTGTGTGTAGCAGTAGCTGCAATCTATTGTATACCAGTTAACAGTAGGATGATTCATGCGGTCAAAAGTCGTGTCCGTTGGTAAAGAAAAAAACTAGTACAAAAAAGGATTGTTTAAAAAAAACGTTTTTTTCTCTCTGCTTGTCTTTTTCATATTTTTTGGGAGGACAAGAAGAAAGATTACCGCCGCTACTGCGCTGTATTTGTACCAGATAATCTGCGGCTAAGCTTATGACATGATTTCGATTTTTTCTACTTGTGTGTGTGTGTGTGTGTGTCGGCCGGCAATATCGGCATCCGTATAAAAAAGCACTGTGTATTACACGTATTAACGTCATGACATAGTCATGATTCATATTACTTTTGATGGTTTTACATTAAATATTATGGTCCGCTTTTAATAATAATAATAATAGTAACAACAATAACAATATGCCAACAGACAAGAAACCGCAGCAAACAACATGGCATTGTTTACTCAAAAACTGTACCGTCAACCGTACTAACGCGCCTTTAACATGAATTTATTTTTCGTTTGTTTGTATTTGCGGTACTTTTTGTACACCCTCATTGCATTACTAATGCCACATACCTACCACGAGAACAGATAGGGTATTATTATAGAGATGGCAGCCAATGCTCACAGACAAGCCACTCTGAAAAAAAAAATCTTGAACAAGTTTAATTTCATAAATCGAAGAGGATCACCATACCACCAGCAGCACCATAAACCACACCACACCGCTATTAGAGCAGCAGACAAGAAGACTATCCTATCTGTATGACTTCTAGTTAAACTCCTTTTTGGTCCGCATCCCTGCATCAACAATGTCATTGCTCACTTCTTGTTGCAAATAAATTCAACGAGTGTAAACGACGACAATAAGTAGACCAAGTAGAGTAGTACGACGACACAGACACAATAGAGGTGAAATCCCCTAAATCTCATTCTCCCTGCTGTTGAGTAACTAGTTCTCTTTCTCCTCCTCTCTTTATGTTTTCACTATTGTTTCTTTTGATATTTTCAGAGTAAACCTGAAAAATAATTGTAATTCGCAGCCTATCAGATCACCTTTTTATTACAGGTAAATAGACAGGTTGAGTTCATATACCTAGTCATCGTTATTAGTCATGTTCACAAATCCATTGTTTTACTACGACTTTGATTTAGTCNGAGTAAACCTGAAAAATAATTGTAATTCGCAGCCTATCAGATTACCTTTTTATTACAGGTAAATAGACAGGTTGAGTTCATATACCTAGTCATCGTTATTAGTCATGTTCACAAATCCATTGTTTTACTACGACTTTGATTTAGTCTCTGGCAATGCGATCGCAATCTTTTTTTTTTACCTTTTGGACATTAGGAAGAGTCATTGTGTGCATATGGTGTTTACGTCAAAAGGCTAGGCAAGAATTTTTTACTAGGAACTGCACCCGTAACAGTAACACATTAATCTCGTATTTACGATAGCTTATCGGTCTGTTTACAGTATGACAAGCAGTGAAAATGTACCACAAAATATGACGTGATGGATGATAAAATCCTGATCTCATTTTTTTCGTCCTAAAGCAAACACAATAATAATACAATAATTTACTTTGCAAGTACTTTGTTGTCTGTTCAGTCTGTCCTTGTCAGTAAATAGCGGTATTCCACAAAAAAGATCAAAGAGCAGAAGAAACGCCGGAAAAGCTTAAATTATGCCTTCACTTTAAAAAAAAGTATAACTTTATAACGTTCCTCGTGTAACTTATTGAAGATTTTACTACGTTCGTACTAAAAAATGCACGTCAGGCGGTTGTATCAAACGCAAAATGTGTGTGGCGAGCAATTAATGAAAATGTGAAGTCAAGGAGAAGCGGACTGATGGATGATAAAATCCTGATCTCATTTTTTTCGTCCTAAAGCAAACACAATAATAATACAATCATTTACTTTGAGAGTACTTTGTTGTCTGTTCAGTCTGTCCTTGTCAGTAAATAGCGGTATTCCACAAAAAGATCAAAGAGAAGAAGAAACGCCGGAAAAGCTTAAATTATGCCTTCACTTTAAAAAAAATATGTATAACTTTATAACGTTCCCCCTGTAACTTATTGGAGATTTTACTACATTCGTACTAAAAAATGCACGTCAGGCGGTTGTATCAAACGCAAAATGTGTGTGGCGAGCAATTAATGAAAATGTGAAGTCAAGGAGAAGCGGACAGAAACTGGGAAAAAGTGGATGGGAAAGGCAAGACTGTAATGGAGATAGTGTTATCAGTGTTGTTGGTAAAGTGCTTACGTCTTCCTTTAAGGTAGATGGGAAACCGCACATATTTGTCATACACATTAGCCAAAAAAATATAAAATATAATAATAAAAAATTCTGGCTACTGCAGCAAGTCTCTCTCCTCTCTCTCTCTTCCCCCACGATGATCATGTTCTGATGATAATAGTTAGTGAAAATGAGTAAGTACTATTGTGTCTTCCACTGACTGCTGAGTGGCGTTGGCGTGTGTGTATGTGGCAAAGGCAATTTTTTTCGTCGAGCTGTTTGTTGTTATACTACGGGTGGTGGTGTGTGTGGCATGGTGGCCGTGCAATATGGCATATGACTCAATGTAGGTATATGAATTATGAGTTATTATTACAAAAAAATGACTACTAAACTACGTTTCTACGTACAACTGTACAACTCGACCGGCAACTTCACCGCCGCCGCTATTACTACAACTACGGCCACTACCACCACCACAACTGAATACTTTTTTTCGCTCTTTTTTACTCTTGACTGAAAAACTGAGAAAAAAAGTTTTTCAGACACTCAGGAAAAAGAAGATGTATGCGTAGTTTCGAGTCTCTCTCTCTCTCTCTTTTGCTCCACTCATTTTTATTATTATACGACACAGCTTTCTCTTTAATAATAGCATCGATGTATGTGTACAAAAAGGAGACGACTTTTCCAACCAGCAGCAACAGAAATTCTCTCTCCACACTGCACTAGTACTACCACTACTGCTTCAACAACCACCATATTATACAGCTTTTTTTAATGTCAAGCCAGTCAGACAGAGTGAGATAGAGTGGGAGAGATAGAAAAGCGAGATAGGAAGAAGCAGATGGTTTTTTATCATTCCAGCTCCATAGTTTTTTTTTCTAGACGAAAAATATAAAAATGCGGGTGTTATCAGTATCAAAATACATTTTCATTTTTATAAAAAAATGATACCGTTATATACTATATTATCGGGAGTGTGTGTATATCTTCATATGTCACTGTTTGCTTTCTTTTTCTGCCAGTGATATGCGACCACGTACTTACGCCCGTACCTAAACTTACATGCACTACTTTGTAACTTGTACCACTGCAACTGCTGCTGTTGTAATATTGTTGATGAGGATCCTGGCAGCAGGTCTAAATACTACTTTACTACCCCTGCTGCTGGTGGACTACCCTAATAGTAGTTGTAGTAGTAAGCTGAAACCACTATCAGACTGTTTGCTGTTACGAGCGTCTAGGCTCCTATTATGAAAAAGTGAGTCTGGCTCTGGGGTCGACTCAAGTCCAATTTCAAAAATAGATTTTTTCTTGCGTAACAAAGGCAGCGCAGGTAAAATGGGACTCACTGAGAGCAATTAACGGCATGTGCCGACCTTTGTAAAATACTACTGCTACTACTCCACTTAGTGATTTTTAACTAGACACTTTTAACACTAGAAGCATTAAGAAAACAGCAGTGCTGATTACGTTTTTGTTACAGTAATGGTTAGAGATAGCTGCATCTGCTGCTGCTGCTACTACTACCGTGTGGTTCTAACTGGGCTGAGTACCTACTTCGAATGCAATATGGATGAAAAATATATACTGATGGTGACGGTGGTGGTTTGTAGTTTGTGGACGTAAGAGCAGGGCTGTTGCTGCTACTGCGGTGGTGGCACACTCACACACCACCGCCACCATCATTTTAATATATATCAAGTAATCTCACACACAGCCACCTCACTTTTGACGTAAAATGTGTGTTCATTTCACGTACACATATTATCGTGGAATGCTTTACATAATATGTGTCGTACGACATGACTAAAAGATAGAGAGAGAGAGAGAGTGCCTAGGCTTTTAAATGCTTTGCTGCTCTCTCAGAGAAGACTAATGAGTTTTTCCACCGAGGTTTATGCTTTTTGGTTAGTTAGTAGTAGTCGTCGTCGTCGTCGTCGCAGTTTTGGTAGTAATGTAGATTGTGTAGACCCCACATCTCTCTCGCTCATCATAAACTAAATATTATATAGTCCCTTTTTCTGATATAATCACTTTTTCATATTCATTACAGGTTCGTTTTTCTTGGAGCATTCACACACACACACATATAGAGTGGGATGACGAGGACGACAATGGTGACGGTGAACACGGTATCTCCCTTTTCTGCCTGCTGCTGAACGAAAAACGTTCGTACGACCGTACGTGTCGCTGGAAGCTTGCATTTTAATCGACTTTGACTACCTATATTAAACTGTCTACGGTGGGCAACTCACGTAAGCAGAAAAAAACATATTATACGTATTTTATCAGGAGAGAAAAAAAGAGAGAAAATTGGAATGGAAATGGGAAGCGAACTGGTAGTGTCTGCTGGAGAGGAGAAGGTGGAAGGAGAGAAGAAGAACAAGAAGAGAGTGGGAGATGGAGAGAGAGAGCGAGAGACAGAAGTTTGTCGGAAAATAACAGCGAAGAAGGAGTCAGGCGTCGGATTTGTCGTTTTGGATTGGGCGTGTGAGTTGTGTCATACGTCCATAATACTCCAGAAGCAGCTCTAGTCTACCGTCATCATTTCCTGTCGGTGGTCGGTATATGTGTAGTCATCGTCGTCGTATTATCTTCATTACTTTGACTGGGTGAAAAAAGAGAACGTTTTTATTTAAAGCGTAGAAATAAGGTACTAAAAAGCTAGAACGTCATTGTGATAGGGCCACACACACACGCACGCCAAGATAGACACATACTTATGTGTATACCTTTGCATACATACTCGCTCTCTCAGGCAAAAAGACATATTTTTTGGTAGTTGGTTTTGATTCTGCATTGCTATCAAATGTGCTTGTTGAAAATGGGAAAGGTTGATTTTTTCATTATTGGGAAGGACAAATGGTATCCTATTACATGACTAGCTGTTATAAAGAGGGAAAAGAGAAGAATGGGAGAAAAAGGGAAGGAGAGAGGAGTGAGCGAGGAATGTGTATGGGAAGGGCTAGGTTGGTTGCGGCTGTTGAATCCGAAGTTGGATTAATTTTTATCAAGAGAATTCCACGAGAGAAAACGAAATGACGATGATCATTGAGATGCTACAAGGGGTACTACTAGTAGTAGTGGCGGCATTCTGTTGGTTGTTGTTCTGAATTCTTTACTTAGATCGGTGGATCCCTCTTTTTGCGGCGGTGGCAGCGACGATGATGCTTGAGTGGGTACACAATGTTTAGGGAAGAATGAATAAAGACATCACATCGGTAACAGCAGAAGTGGTGGTGATGCGCGACAGCCACAAGAATCACACCAAGTTCAATTATCAGGAGAGCGGGAGAGAGAGAGAGAGAAATGAGACGCAGAGGAGTCAAAGCAGCAGAAGGGGCTGGAAAATGGAATGTTGAGGATCTTGAACAAATCAACTTTCACCGAAACGCATCATCAAGATGGACCGCCTGGCAGGTCTACGTGTGAAATCTACCACAATAGCAGGAACACCGACACAGCAAACCTAGATCCCGTAGTAAAAAAGAGGTTGTAGAACGGGGAAATTTAAGCCGGAAAGAAACAGACGGAAAAAGGGAATAGAAAAGAAACAAACCCGAGAATCACAAGCACAACACCATCATCATGATAATAATTTGGTTTGGAGTTTTGCGGGTCCCAAAAAGATGGGATCCTTTCAAATACGTTAGAGACCTGAAGAGAGAGAGAGTGAGAGAGAAAACGTTGTTACATTTTACGTTTACAGTTTTCGTGCCCAGCTACAACGCATGGATATATAGCCCTGAACTAAGTGGAAAGGTTCTTTCTTCACCACTCGTTTTTGTCGTGGTGGTGTAGAAACGAAAAGGATTACCGCTGGAAGGAAGATATTCAAGCAAGAAAGGACGAGAAAATCTGTGTAAATGTAAATATACTTTGTATTTATTGATAAAGAGATGGAAAGCGAGATAGTTGGGTACGCTTCTCGTCATCATCGTCGTCTTCGTCCTTTTCCTTTATTTACATGAATAAAACTACACAAAATTTTCCAGAGGAGCGAGGGACTCTTGTTTTGTGCACGTACCTATATACCCATTTTGTAAGGTCTTCTTGAGAAGATGAAAATGAGTCTGAGAGAACGTCTGTGTCTACTTCTCTTTGAATTCCTCGTGGTCTTGATCGTCGTCGTCGTTTTTTCCTTCTTATGGAAACAAGTAATGTCCTGAGGCAACTACGCGAGCGAAGAGAAGACAAGATGCGAGATGGATGATGGAGAAGAGCAGGAAAATGAATGTACAACGTTATTATTACAAATGTGTGTGTGCAGTTAGGAGCCCACATGCATGGAAGTAGGACTTGTATCAGGACAAAAACAGTTGGTTTGGGAAGCTCGGTTGATTCAGAGGAAAATGTACACAGCGGTGAAAAAATCAAATCCAACTACGCTTAGAAGAATGGAGCAAACGAGGAAACAGTTGCCGGAGAGAGTTTTGTTCTCTTCAAAATGAAAAACGAAACCAGTGATGCTGATGCAACCAGCAGGAACGCTTGCAGCATCGTCACCGTCGTCGTCATCATCATCGTTATCATCCTTGCTATTTCAACAACTACCCCGGCTGTGCTGCTTCTCTGGTAGTGGCCGTGGTTATGGTGCTGTGGAAAAGGAACGTCACTTCCAACCAGGGGCGTTTTTGTCGTTTCGACTTTATTTCGACGAGTGAACGACACGACACTAAAAAAATCACCACCAAAGACGAAAATACAGCAGCAGCAGAGGTGCAATACTGATGACGACAATGATGAAAGTATACTGTATACGTAAACTACGCCAATATAATTTATCTCTCCCTGAGATTTTGATAACCAAGAAGGCTCTGATCTGGCGCCTGATACTTGCTTTAACCTAAGAAAAAACCTTTATGGGAGGTGAGCAAAGTTTCAGGTGTGTAGATTGAGCTTGAAAAGCAACTCTACCAAAAAAAATAAAACCGCAAAATATTTTTTCACCCTTCTCTCACTCTGTCGAGTGGTGGTCAGTGGTCACTGCACCATGAACAAGGGGGATGACGTTGTCGGGCTATAGTCATGTCTTATTATTGTCGTCGTTTCTTCTCTTAATCATCACAACCAACAACAGCATCATCATCATCATCATCATGAGATCATGATCATTACTCATTATCATCAAGAAAAGGAAAGAAAGGAAAAAAAGGAGAAGAAGAAAAAACAAACTTGTGTCCCCCACCACCACTGCACTGCTAACTGCTGCTGCTAAAAAGACGACATCCTTTTCAATCATTCTCATCTCTCCTCATCATGGATGCCTGCTTGGCTGCGCTGATTGTGAGTCGTCACAGTAGGATTCCAATTAGTAAGTGAACAAAACACACACACGCATACCAGAGAAATGTAAGTCGTCTCTCTAACAAAGCATGTATCCTTCTGTATGATATTATCCCACAAAAAACCGTGTACCTTTAATATATTGGCTATTGCTCATTTTAGGAGACGGTTCTTTTCTCGTACAGGTAATGTAGTTAGTACACAGGCATGATTGTTCGTGCTCAATGAAGCTGTTCTAATTAATGGGCTGGCATTTCGAATGGTAATATCATCTCTGTGGCTTATATGGCTCGGACAAAATACAACGACGCGTCATACCCACGCAAAAATACGATAGGCTATAGATCCAGCCAGTAAAATAGCTTGGAGTACACAGGTAAAAGGTAAGACAGTCGACACGAGGAGATACGAATGATGAAGTCGAGAGAAGTGAATGATTTTGTTTTTCTTTTTGATGATGATGATGATGATG
>JAHZNB010002445.1:0-13344 GCA_027744295.1 Callyntrura guangdongensis | reverse complement strand
CCTATCTTAACAAGAAAACAGGTTTGTGTGCCGGCAATATAATGATTTTGGCAAAGTATGTATCAGCGTATTGTACGCTACAAAATTTACGAGTTTGCTACAATTTAAAAAAAATTAACATCACTACACAAGCGGTATTTCCCAAATATATGTTGCGCTCAGAACTAAAATGACAACACAGCGAATCTCTAATGAATTATTAGAAGCGAACGTGTTGCAACAGTCTATATAAAATCCAAGGACAAACACAAAGAAGTTGTGGGCTTTATTGAGTAATTCAATTACCATTTTGACTATAAGGTCTAAGTTAAATGAATAATGTCTTCAAAGACTTCAATATATCTTACTATAGATTCAAACCATTAAGCGAATCTGTATTTTCGATATTTTCATAACAAATTGCATAAGCAGCTATATTGCCGTAAGTAAATAGAGACGTGATGGAACCAAGCAACATTGATTTTCTCATTTAAAAAATCCGACAGCGGCAGATGATATCAATTTTGGATGAGGGACTCTTTCCTCACTGACGTGTAAACATCGTATAGCGTATATAGTATTGACATGAGTCATACTATCCCTCATTTACCATATGATGGGCCATATTTCATAGAAACCTTCTTTTCTTATGAACAACTAATGTAATTTTTAAGATATCACGGTATGTGCGCCGCATATGTATGTCCATATCTTTCTATCCTTCAAACTTGCTTGAAACAACGACTTGAACTAATAACCCCATTGTAACCTATTTTCTCACCCGTTTGTTTTATTCTCCCACACAGTAAAACCGATAAATTTGAAAGTTTCAGAGGTGGCACACAGGAGGACAAGGCTCGAGAAAATGAAAACGGAATGAAAACGGAACATGCGGATGAAAAAACTCCATAAATAAATACACGCAAGCTTGAAATAAGGTTTCATCTCATTACCATTCAAATAGCTTTATCTGTTTTTCTCGGAAAGAAGAATACACTTTGCACCTTTTTCCAGTTGGGAAAATTGGCCCAACCAGCATTTTACCATAATATTATTTTTTTATTACCGTCTCAGCCTCCAAGAACACATCTTCTTTTAGAATGAAACGAACTCTGGAAAGTCCCCATGTATTATATATCGGACACATCATATGTATAAATGCTCTAATAGAAAGAGCTCTTTTTACTTTCTCTTTGGCCACATTATCGGACTCACTAAAGGCATAACTGTTTCCCTCTATTTGTCGACGTGAAAATGTACTTTCTCTCATTACATATTCATGCAAAGTAAAGCAGTGAAGAAGAACAACAACCAATCCATTATTTACAAGTACACCAAAGGAAAAAAACCGTCCCAACACTTTCATTTTACGTATGCACCGCAACAACACCACATAACCACAGAGGTGTGAGTACCCTTCAATAGAAAAACGAACTAATACAAACCAGCGCGTAGGTATGTTTTTAAGTAATGAGGGATTTAAATGGACTGGGGCATCGTCTTTCTTTTTATGGTGATGCTAGTGCAGAAATAAAACCAGGTAATAACAAAATATATTAGGAATGAACACTGAATTCCCACTCGCAAACACACAAAAAATCCACTATCTACCCACTACCTTTCCAGGCACTAGCTATTCATTACTCTCCTCTCCTTCAGCGTGCTATTCCCTAACCGGAATTGTTAAAGAGCGTTTGTTTGTGTTTATTTGGAAACTCGTACCCTTGAAACGGGAAACTTGCAAAGGTTTAAAACGCAGTAGCCCACGAGCGTAATAACAAACAAAGAAAATGCTTGATACTACGTGACTATTTATCTTTTAACAGAAACAAGAATAGATATCTCTGTTTCAGCCAGCAAAGCCCTCTTTCAAAAGAAGTAAACCAGGATTACTTTGCGACTATCTCGTATATATCAGATCTAATCCAAACATTAAAGCTACCGTAGAAAATGGTTCCTTTTCTCCCAATTACAAAAATTACATTACATTGCCACCGGGATCGTCTGGTTCAGGTTGGGAAATCGATTAATTTGTCCCTGTGCATTTGTACTCGAAATGGAATGGGGGGAATGGGAGTAAAGTAGTAAGATTAGAGGGTACACAAGTTATAGTAGTGTGTGCACTGCAAATATTATAATGTACACGAATGACACACATTTTTAGGATATGATGAAACCAAAGCTTGGAAACAGAAATAAATTGTTATTAACCGCGTACACGTATTCATACATGCACGATAGAAGGAATATGTTTTTTTTTTGGAATTCGCTCCCCAACCGAAAAAGTCAATGAATGAATATCGAGGCAGGCAGGGTTTTACATCATCACGCCCCATTTCACACTAGGTGTCTTCACACACAAGTTTTTTCTCCCTCCCTCTCCCTCATGGTGGATCAACTGGAAATTGGAATGCATATTCATTTTTGCCTTTTTAGTTTCCAATCTGAACCGAAGTCCAACATGTCTGCCTTACACACCAATTTGGCTAAATACAATTCTCGTTTAGGCAGCTCTCTGCTAATTCAGAGAATGTATATTGCAGTATGTACCCGCATTTATTTTTATGTGCACCGTATTTCATACTTTATGAGCGACTTCTGGTCCACAGTGTGGCCTTCGTTTTTTGTTTAGTGCACTTGTTTCCCTCCGCTTTAGCAGCAGCAATATGACTCAACGAGTATAGTACACATTTTGAGTGAGGAGCCACTACTATACACTTTTTCATTATGGAAGTTGTCATTTAAGTTTATGGGTGTGCATTTATAACCACGTATATGTTTTTTTGAAAAAGGCAAGTCTTTATTTTATAGGGTTCGTTATAAATGGGTAATTAACCATCAGTGTTCGGAATCATGAGGTAGTAAAAAGCTCTTAAAAGAGACGAATCGTACAAAAGTTGAAGGGTCACATTTCGTATTGCACTTCAGTTCATTCCATTTACACTGCTATCCAGTGCAGCATTACATAGATAACGTCATTAAACTAAACATCACATGGAATGTGCATTAATATCTCCACACGAAAACGAAGTGTATTGGTGACTGAGAAAATGGGACAGCCAGAATCCCTCAACGAAGTATAAACCAGAGAAAGGTACGTTAATCACAGACGAATGGATGAGCTACCCAATCATACGAAACATTTTACGACGTGACTTTTTGCACTTTAATTCCCCTTCCCAAATCCTAGTATATTATGAAAGCACGTCGTACTTACACGTATACATACACACATGATGACAATTACTACTTAAACAGGTTCTACTACTATTGGGTTCATCATTACTTCCGCAGGCACTCGATTGTAATTTTATATTTTCTATGACCGGCGCTATCATCACTCTCGGTGAATACTGTACGAGAAATCACAAATTATAGCCGTTTTACGAAATAGAACCCTTAAACATTTGTGAATGAATGTAGGAAAGTTTGTTACGACTTATGTGTGCAGCAGGCAGATGAAGTACACATGTTCTAAAAAGATCCAAGTAGATATTCAAAACTTCACAAAACCATTGTAACAAAGTAGCGCGGAGCTATGAAATAAAAAATCATACAGTACTCGCTTAAACGTACTACTAATATTTAAAAAGTTAAACCTAACCTAACAATATAAACCCTAAACTTGTACCGTATTCCCAGAATTGAAAACAAGAAACTTGAAATATGTTTTAGAATTTTAGATGGAGTGCCAGACAGCTAATTCATGATCATAAGCTATGTACTATGTACTCCAGGTCTTTGTTTCATGAAAATACGACGTACTAAAAATTTAAACGTACACAAATTTATTTTCACTTTTCTGCTTTCATGTAATACTCAAATCAAATCTATATGGCTCTGCTGTAACAATGAAACGAACTATGCTCACAACTAAAAATTATTCCAGAAACTTACACGTAAGTAGATATCACACGGGTTACTTATAAATATATCAACACTAAACTCTTCAATAGACATGCTTCTTTATGTAATAAACACTTTCAATATTGTGTTTACGAATTTCTACCAAGATGTGATACGATACGGGTGCATATTATGAGGAATGCAAACAAGTACATACACTACAAAGTTTAAATCCAAATGGTTCCAAGTCGCAGCTCGCAATAAACATTAATTACACTGCCGGCATTTCATGTGTTGTTTGTCTTGTTCGCTGAACTATGTGTGTGCATGAAAATAGTTGATCAAACACACATGTTACTTTCAAAAATGCTCTATAGCTCTCGAGGTTTTTTTCAGTATGTTTATATATGCCCAAATAATGGTAAAAAAGATTCTCTAGCATATTCTCCTCTCACTCTCTTAATAATCTTGCATGTTTGATATTGGTTACCTATTCTGATGCCCATAATTTTCTATCAACATATTTTTGCAATATGCAGCGACTCTAGAAGAGAAATATTTTAAAACAAAGTGTCAGATGTTTAAAAACAACACAGCTCTCTCTGTGTAGGTCGTAAGCATAAACTTAGTTTCCTCTGGTCTCAATACAATAATACTTCTCTCTACACTCTTTGATATATTTTATTATTTTTCCGTGGAAAAGCTGCACTGATGGCAGTTACGGCTTTCAGATATTTTAATGCAAAAAGTAAATGTGCACTTTGTTTCTTGCACACAGACATACACACAAAGCAATAAAAGCAGGCGCTTTTGTTTACGCCTTCGTTTCAAAAAGCCGTAACTTTTCTTTCTTTGCCTGTTCATCTCACGTCTAGCTGCAAGCCACGACGTCGATCCCGTTAAACTCTCTCAGCGATTGTTATGCATTTCCAAAAGTTTAGCGTTTCTCTATAGAAAACGATCTTCAGAGAGAGAGCTTAATTTTTTACTCCCAAGTAGTATCATAATAATACTATGTGGAGCTCAGTGTGAGTTTCAACTTGCATTTTTAGCTTTTGTTATTTTCCGTTCCTCTGTGAAAAGCTCTTTTTGCTGTGAAAGGGAAAAAGGCTATTTTCATCTTCAAAAGTATTTTTACAGGCTGTAATTCAAAAAATGGTCTGAGTGTGATAGATGGTACTCCAATATTTTATCGAATTTCTTATGACACAACGTACACAACTTTTGAAGTACAAAAATATGTACACAAACTTTACTCAAGTCTAACATGGCGTCGTTTTTGTTTTATCTTCTTTCTTTGTTCACCAAATGAAATACTAGTTGAAATACTGTTTTTTGAAAAGGTACATAATGATAATACAGCTTTAACAATAAACCTGTCATAGGAAACATCTGTCACTTTTTAGAGCAAAAAACTTTTCCTGGTATATATGTTGTCATAATTCTTTCGATTCCAGTTCCGCCAAAACATCATGATCTTGAATCATGAATGCGTGTAGTGTAACACGGAGAAAAAGTACTTGTTATGACATATTTTTTCATTTTAAAAGTCAGTCTAAAAGTACTTTATGTTGCAATCTAAAACAAATTACAGTCTCAATCTCCCAGTTGGTTTCATATACTCCATCAGAAACTAATAACGCGTCACTTTCATTTGACAAGGGGTAAATAAACAGCAATAAAATACGTGTAAATTTTCTGTTTTTATGTACACTTATTTTATCCCCTGAATTGCTTATTACAGAACAGGTTATTTACTTTTTGTGTTCCATTTTCCACCTACTTCAAGAAAATACATACCTAATAGAAATTTTGAGGTCATGAAAATGAAACAAAATGTTTGAATACAGTTCATCTATACTCGTGCATGCATAAATGGAACACCAATATTATCTTGATACTGCAAACGCTGGAAACAATAACGCGCGCTTACATGGATAATCTGATCAGTGATCACTATTGATCACTTGTGTATTGTTTTATTTCCGTGCTTTTTACATGAAAAGGCANAATACAGTTCATCTATACTCGTGCATGCATAAATGGAACACCAATATTATCTTGATACTGCAAACGCTGGAAACAATAACGCGCGCTTACATGGATAATCTGATCAGTGATCACTATTGATCACTTGTGTATTGTTTTATTTCCGTGCTTTTTACATGAAAAGGCAAAACACCTAAATGTTGTTGTTGGGATTCCACTTATGCATGCAATGTTGACGTTGTATTTTTTCTTGCCTACCTTCACATTTCACTTTTTTTTCACAAAGGAAGTACTCAATTTTTGGCAAAGTCCAATGGACTCTTCCTTACTAGCGAAATAGGACAAGAATTTAAAGATAAACATGGATCATGCCAAACCGGATTTACACAGCATATGATACATATCAAAATGTGATTATATATATTTCTCAAGGAGGATTTACGTAGTACTATCTCAACTACAAGCTGATAATGGAAAGAAACTTTTTTTTATTAAAAAAAACAATAATACTTGTCAATATATCACAGTCCTTTTCTTATATCTTGTGTGCTGAAGCGTCCATTTTAAAGTCAGTATTTTGTGTTAAAAATGGCACTTTGTAAGAGTATCGTGGGGTGTATTTTAAAACATTTAGAAACTTTTGGCGTCCTTTTGCAACAAAATATAAAAAACACACTTGACATTTCTTTGTACGTGTATGAATGTGAACACAAAGAATAACATAACTACCGAGTTAATATTCTATCTTGATGTATATTTCAAGGCAATCTTATATTTTCTTATTTTACGAAATATGTATATACATAAATACGGCACATTCAGAGTCATTCAAGTGTCAGGTACACCCTCATGCAATAAATGTGGCATGTTACGAACCATAAACTTTATTATGTCCTTTTCTCTCATTGGTGTCGAGTGCAAAATTGTACCAAACTTTTGAAGGTGATGTTTGTGGAGGATGAATGTGTTATATGTTTAGAGCCAAAAGGAGTACTATATATATATACTTACCCTTTCAGCCTTCTAGCAAAAGTACTACTTTGTAATCAAAAAGAAACTCTTTCCAAAAACGAAATGTTTACTTAGGTACGTACATTGGTACACAACATGCCCACACAGAGAGAAGTCATAGTAAAAGACAAAATACAAAACAAACCAAGTATCCGTCTGCAGAGGGAACCCTTAAATATAGATAACCCAAATTACGTTTCCCTTATACCCATTTACTACTACCTTTCCTGACTTTCCGTTGAAATAGCGTTGCTTCTGTAATAATGTGAAAGGAACTGTTCTGAAAGAATCATTACTTACGCATCATAATAATCATAACTTATGCTATAAAATTTATTTTAGGTTTGATATTATAGAAGGTTTATATTTACAGAATATTTATATACTTTATTAGGTCCAAGTTCAACTGCTTCAATAATGCCTTTTTAAAACTAGTCATTTCAGTCGGTCAAAAACTGCTACCACACACACTAGATTTTATTTCAGTTTGCAACTTAAAAGGAAAGGCAACGAGCTATTTTCTCTTCTGTATCCATGTAGGCATACACACAGTATACAGCTAACTTCCACTTTTGGAGAAAAAAGAGGAAGCGGAAAAAGCCATTTCTTTCGGTTTCCGAACGATAATAGCCAAGTCATTATTATTACGGTATATTGCACAACACTCCACTTAAGCTGTAAACTTGACTAAGGCAACCTATCCGAACGGAATCAGCTAGCTTAAGGCGTACCCAAGCGATAAGTAAAAACCCTACTTAACGACAAGGAGGATATAGATTCTTTCTTTGTTCTCTTACAGTTTCGCCCACCATCACCACAGCCACTTTTTGTTTTTCTTGGAATCCTTCAATTGTTCCAATATAACAAAAAGAGAAACATTCCTTTACGCGTCAGTATGCCTATAAAATATTATTATATTATTCCGATTGTTGTCGGTAAGCCACATATAAGCAGACCACAGGGAAAAAATAGTTGTGCTGCTGTGTGTGCGTTTCGTCCTGCCCCTGCCACCATTATAGAAGTCGAGTGGAAAACATCAGAAAAAAGAGAAAATAAGAGCAAGTGAAACTAAAGATGAAATAAATCAAAGAATCCCAACATAAAAATAAAAAGTGGGGAATGGAGGAACGTTTGAAGATAGGGAAAGAGAGAGCATTTCGGGATCTATTTATCTTCGTGGTCAAAGTCAAGTCAAGTGCCTGGATATACAGGGTACAAATTTTTGTATCATTTCATTACCAATGGCGTTCTCTCTCTCTCTCTCTCTCTCTTTGCGTTAGCGTTGCTCATCTGCTTTCAAACAAAATTTTTGCTGGGCTTGCTAGTTGAAACTAGTGAAACTATCGAGGTTCGTTTATAGTAGAGTCTTTTTCTACTTATTCGTATAAAAAACCGCCATCAAAATACTTGTATTTTTTTATTGTAACACTTAAAGTTTCCTTGCCTTCTGCTTACTTTTTTGGCACGGTGTAGCACACTTTTGACTTGACATCACGCGATACCAAAACTCAATACATCAGCAGAAAGGGGTGGTGGTGGTAGTGGTGGTAAACCGGGGTCTTATATAATATGCTGTTGTGTTTAACAAGTTCCATAAAATTTTTGTATTCCGTAGACTTTTGGCTCTACGATGGTTTTAGCACGAGCCAGTTTTACTTTCAAATGTTGTGCTTGTCTAATCCGTATTACGAAACGGGACAAGTATTGGGGTATATCTTTTACTGGGAAGTGTTGAAATCACTTGCAAAACACCCAGTTGCCAGAATGATCGATTTTGTGATTTCTACCGTAACACGCTTCCTCCCTCGCCTGCTTAATGATATGGATATGTTGCTGTTGGGGAGAATCGTAAGAGTTTAGAAAAAAATAATAACAGTAGTAAAATCTAATTTTCCCTATCAATTCAAAATTATTCAAACAGAAAACACACTTCCTGCCTAATTTGCCGAATCAAAACAATAACAAACCCCAAAATATATACAAATAGTCTCTTTATTGATTCTTGGCATGCTTGGCTTTCTTGTAATAGTATTTTTAGCAAAATTGTGTATGTTTATAGAGGACTAACGATTTCGACTGCGAAATATTCAAAGCGCCATTTTTTTTAATTTTCAAAACGACTTAATATAATGGTTTATTGCACAAATGTTTTTAATTACTGGAACAAGTGGAAATGAGTTTGATTTTTTATAACCTACTTGAATTTTTCCTACTACATATATACGAGCGCATTTTCTCTACACCATTTCTGTGCACCCTAATACATCACATGAATCACATGCATACAATGTGTTTTCAAAATCAAATTTGCATAAACATACTACATTACAAGCACGGTGACGGTAATGGAGATTATTAAGGCATTTTATAGATGGGAATCATATTACTACACAAATAAAGAAAGAATTGCTTCGTGGTAATAAAACCTGTTTTAACAATAAAACGGCAAGAATTTTCCCATGGTAGGGAAAATTATACCAGAGGAAAGTATTTTGCAACCAGGCGTTCATTCATTCTTACAGCGTGGGAGGGAAAGCCCATTAAGCCATAAACAATACAAGTAATAACAGGGACAAGACGTCTGCCGTAAAATCTTTTACTATTCTATGCAATACATGCATATACTACACCATTGCTATGTTCCTTGTTCCTATACTGTAATATAGATTGAATTGAATGCTCCAGCAAAGTGCCAATTTACCACAGTAATAACGTATTTGTTTTTAATTCCCCCAGACGAACCCTATATAAGGCGCGTGTCAAAGCCCTTAACGAACTTGCTCCACGATCGTTTCACACGATGCTATAGTACGATGACGAGAATGAAATTGAGTCTCGTTTCATTTTCCAAGATACATTGCCCTTTCCCACATGTACGCAAAAACTGCGTAAAAGTCTATTTCTAATTCCGGATGCATGAAGAAGGTAATACGTGCTGTATACAAAAAACCACAAAACGCAAAAGTACACAAAGGGGAGCGTGCATTCCGTGAGACATCAACTAACAAAACGCTTCCCCAGCGATGATCATGGCGATGATGATCACCGGCTCATCCCTCGATTTTAGCGTTCTTCAGACGAATAAACTGTGTAACTTACCACTTCATTTCCAAAACTGAAGACAAACCAGTTTACAAGAACAATTTCAAGGATTAGATCAAGCCGACAAAACCAAAAACCTTTTTTCATCTAGTGCTCCACAATGCCACTGTGTAACGCACTACTATCTATGCAGTTATACAAAGCATAATATCTCGATGCTTCTTCCCCATAACAAAACATGTAAAAGTTATTTCTCTGTAAATACCAAGCCTGTCTGTCCGCCTTTTATTCTGCCTGCCTGTAACAAGAATGTCTACTGGTGTGGTAATGCATTGTGTAGTCATCGTCACTCGACAAGGAGTAATGTGAGCAGTTAGACTCGAGACATCCTCAAGAAATTGGATTCTTATGAGTTCTTCCTGCACTTTATAATATATCCTCTTACATATGCTGGCGTACGCACATAGAGGTGCCAACTGTGTCGCATTCCAAGGGTCACACGTGCATTATTCCAGTCTAAAGAGTGTGTGTGTGTGTGTGTTTGTAACGGACACGACCGACGACGACGATTGGCGGAAGAATGCGTGCATGAATAGATGTAGTCACACACAAATATCATATATATTCATACGGGCATTTCAATTTTGTTGATGTATGCTCGCTCACTGTCTTTTGCCATCTTTAAGTCCTTTTCCGCATACGAATTCGCACAAAGGAAAAATAGGATTTATTGTTTTCCTCCAACAAACAACACCAAGAGCTCATACTCTCCTTATATGATTCTGGTTGTATAGGCATCTATCTAGTAAAACGGGGAAGAAACGTACAACCATAAATTAATTTTCTGAAGCTGGGAACGCTACTTTGTGCCTCGCAGAATTAAAAGTGGGAAAGGATTAGTCAACGGCGTGACATTCCTATAACGTAGTTAGTAAAACGGGGGAAGAAACGTACAACCATAAATTAATTTTCTGAAGCTGGGAACGCTACTTTGTGCCTCGCAGAATTAAAAGTGGGAAAGGATTAGTCAACGGCGTGACATTCCTATAACGTAGAGATACGACGACTGTTTTAGTGTGCTTTGCTGGTACTGCGGTGCTTTAGTAATGGAACACAACTTTCATTTTTCTTTCCCAAGTGTTGTCATAAAAATGTTTTTGTAACGATTTACTCTGTCTATTGTGTGAAAGTGTATTTAAATGACCTTTTTGTCATTGTGACCATCTTCTGGGGCTAAATGCACATTCAAAGTCTTTTCTTTACAAAAACAGGGTAGATGCAGCGTGCAGTATATGTTATAGGGAAACCGCTCATTGAACTTTTGCTCGGATGAGTAGTACATGATAGACGACCATGTGTGACGGTGATGATGAGCCGTTATAGTAGGGTATACATGCATAAAGGCATCGGCGTCTTTTGGTATGGTTTCGGTTTTTTGCAAAGGGAAATATAATGAAAGAGGAGGGAGGAGCACATTAGGGAAAGATGCAATGATGGTGTTCTACGTGACTGGCCCTTTCATATTAATTAGTTCTTTACACAGTCTAACCGACCTTTTAAAACCCTCAATTTATTACTCTGTCGTTTCGGCACTTTTCCTTGCCACTCCAAGTTAACTGAGAAGTGAAGGAGTAAAAGTGGAGGAATTCCTTTACATTTTATCCAAGTAGATGTTCTCTGCTCTCTTCTTGGTTCTTTCCTTCAATGTGAAAATAATAATAATAAAATACTACTTTACCTAATGGTACACACGAAAAGTATGTAGACACTCTTTGGGCTCGGCTCGTCAAGCCGCTGTACAGCAGCAAAGCTATTTTACATTTCACATCTGGTCTGGCTTTCACCATACATTTTCCACCATCATCATTGCATTCTCTGAATCATCATCAAAGCACGGCCGCGGTTCAGAGGTAAGCAAAGGTACATCTGGTAGCCAGAAGCACCATTATTGCCATCGTCATTATGAAATAGGAACTTTCACGCCAAGAAATCATGATGTTACGTAAAAAAATAGAAATTCCTGATGAATCTGACGGCTGTGTGCTAACTGTTGCCATCATAATTTACTATTATTTAAAATACGAATGTCGCAAGAGACGCTTACGTTATTTCAAGGTATATCGCAGGTCCGTGATGCTACAATTCAAATGAACAACATAAAATAATAATTGGTTTCTGAAGTACGATCGAAGTACAAAGTATGCTTTGAAATTATTAATTTTGTTAGAATTGAGAAAGTAAAAATTTATGAAACTGTACAGCTGCTCCTGATTTTTAATGACCTACTTACCTCTACTTATTACCTACTTGTGTACATTCCTTCATTTCAACTTGATGTTTGGTTAACTTGGTGTTTGGCTAGTTAACAAAGTATAAACTATAAAGTCAAATGTGGTGCGGCTGTCACTAAAAAAGCCTGTAAGCCCCAAGATTTTCAATTGAATATTAATGCATATACAGTTTGAACTATAAAGTAATTATTTACTTTGAAAGGCTTGATATATTTTTAAACCCATAATTGTGCCTGAATGCTTTTTTAATAAGCTTTTCTTTGCATTTTACCTTCCTTTGCAGTTTCAACTAGGCAATCGACATAAAAATATAAAGACTTGAGGGCTTTCTTTCACGAATGAGAACCTACATTAACGCTCGAAATAAGTCAAAAGTCAACGGAGTGTAGGATAGTAGCGAAATACTTTTCAAGTATAAAAACATACCTAACAAGATTGCGTAACTTTTATTTCCAGTTACCTTATACCTCCTTTGTTTGCTTGCTTGCGATATCTTGGTTGTTTTAAATTAAAAACGCCAGGTGCGCTGGAGAGTTACTCGAATGTCGAAAAACAGATACTACGTTCACAAATACACAAATTGCCATCTTGACGTTCTTATGAACCAGTTATACCTTTCAACTGGTCATCATAGTTGTTGTGCAAGTACCGCATAACATACAATCGGTACTACTTGTTACAAACAGTATCCTCCATCCAACATGTTCTATGTCTTCAAAACCGAAAATAATACAACCAAAATTTCATCCAACAACACTAGCTAATAAATGCCCACTAAGGTCCTAACCGTGTGGATAACAGTACAAGCGTATTTATCTCTTTACAGAAATATCCAGATTTCAAGAAAATAGTAAGCGCAAATGAAAAAATCCACTTTTCAAAGGATAAAGCATGAAAGTTGGCATGTAAATCCGCGTTATTAAGAGGAAAAACTATGAGAGAAAAAGAATAAGCTTAGGTTAACTTGGTTTGTTGATTTGGTGTATACAAGCCTTTCGTTCTCTCTGTCCCTCGCCTTCTCACAGTAAAATTTTACGTTAATATATTATGCCAACAGCAGTATGTTCACGGTCCATTTCGGAGTCACTTCGGCTTCATGAGCATAATGACAAGCATGTCAACAAAACTAATGCACTGGTTTTCAAAAATCCTCTTTACTCCGAAAAAAACAAGGATGACGAAAAGG
>JAHZNB010002444.1:2145-30266 GCA_027744295.1 Callyntrura guangdongensis | reverse complement strand
TGAAGTCATTTCATTGAAACCCTTATGTATTTTAAGGAAAGCAATGCCAACTGACATTTACACTTTATACTTATTTGTGGATGCAAATAATGGGATCTGTACGATTGTGTCGATAATTAAACAATCAATGGTCATGGTTCGGTTAGAACGTAACTACAATATTTTCAGTTTTAAAGACTGCACAGTAACATCGCACTATACACTGAAACATAAAGGCATTTTAATTGCATTCGCCAGTTTTACACAAAGTCATAAACTAAAGCAACAGAACGACTACTAACTAAGAGAACATTATATTATAGCTTTACGTATGATAACGAATGTATATCATTCAACATTCAACATCCATCAGTGCTGAGTAAATTAGATACACGAAAAGATACTACATCCAGTAAATTTCCCTACCGGTCTAATGCGGTAGCGAAGAAGCTGTGGTACGATATCCAATCAGGCAATCGATTTTGCAACTCCTTCATGAATAGGCATAACAGCAAAAATGAATAAAAACTGTTCTGAATACTCAAGTTGGGCTCTTACCACCTTTTAATGAAGATACTTGTTGAATATAATTTCGTTTACTGGTTAACATGAATATCCAAATTAGTCAACAATGTGCCTTCTCCGTCTTTGTTAGACAAAGAATATGGCCAAATCCAATAGGATTTAGCCATTATGCTCTGGCTTCATGTACCTTACATATAAGTCTCGACCCAGTTGTAGAATAATGATAGATTATTTTATGTTTAACAGATACACTTGATGGTGCAAAAAGTATAAAAAGAACTCGCATACTATGTAGCATGCTTACGCATATGGGTAGGTAGTAGGTATGACGCTTTAAGATGCAAACAAAGTTGTGCATTGCAATTGCAAATGAACACTTTCTTTACCAAAGATGCTTTTTGTTTTGAGTTCCACCTCTTTCGTTCCTACTCACTAGTCTTCTATTTAATACACAAAAACTGACTAGTACAATAGACGTAGTTTGTTTGAAAGTAGTAATCTCTACTCTATTTATAAACCATGTCCCATAGTCCCATGTAATCAGAGGACAAGATATAACCGAAAAAATTCAAGTTGTGTTAGTTATCAAGGGTGACCATTTAGAAAATATCAGTTAAAAGTTTTGTTTCAATCGTTTCTAGCCCAGTTACTTCCTACCCCCAGTGGATTTTGTTCCACACAAAACCCAACACCAACGTGTATTTATCTCAAGTGCATACTTTCCAAGAAAAGTTTTGTGCCTTCGCGATTTTCATGTTTCAGGTACAACATTACTTTTAAACGTACCTTTGCCATTCTTACAGCTATCGAGCTATGATATCACTCTGTTCTGTGGTTAAGGCGTACCAAAATCTTTCCCGGGATACAAAATTTCTCTGAAAGGTTGAATACTTCTTACATTGAACTTTCCTGGGATATCCTCGGGTGTTGCTCCCTATAGCTCCCTATAATTTGTAAAGAGTAGTCATATATGGAGCAATGGAGATGTTATTATAGCAATGCAATTTTTAGATAGAAAACAATGAAAATAGGATTTAAGACTATTCAACAGCAATTTAATCATATAAGCTTATATTCACATAAGTGTCTCTTCAATCGCACATAACTGTTTATAGATTCTTATAAATAGGACAAAGTTTACCATGCATGGTTGAACTTGAATTCGATGTTGTACCAGCTACATATCTTGTGTGTACTATTCCTTCTTACGTTAACAAAATTGATATTTTTATGAAACGCCGGAGAATAAGAAAAGCCGTTACCTGGAATCAGACATGCTTTATCGCATCTTTCTTACCAAATTTATGTGCGAGATCAGGATTTCTGGCTATGAGTAATTAGAATACACTTACGTATGTATGCTCACCATACAAAGGGCAGGTGTGAATGTAATGTACCAAATAAACGTTCTTCTTAGTACATATGGGACGCACTTTATTTCTATTCAGTATTAATTTTGCTTTAATATAGTCACGTTATTTTGGATTTTAAATATTTTTCATTGTGAACACAAAACTGTCTAACTGGTAGGCTGAGATTCATAAACAACCCAACAGTTTCTGTTATCTATTTGAAGTGCCAACATAACGCACGCTTTCAATTTTTTGAGCGCTGTGCATTCTTTGAGACGTGTACGTGACTACATTTTTTATCTTATTTTCTGACATATTCATCGAAGAAAGATGATCTAAAGCAGATCAAGTACATATTTAGTTCAGCTACTTTTCTGTGTCCTCTTTAGCAACGTATGTAGTGGAATACTAATTTTTTGTAAACATAAGTAATGCCACAAAAAGAGACACATAGGTTGTTGCTTTAAAACATGGAAAGTGTCTTACGTAATCAAAGTTTGAAACAAAATTCATTTTAAATGTACCAAACGTGACGAATGCATTTTAAAAATAAATGATCGATCCTTGGACGTTTTACGTGAAGAATTGGATTTAGAAGTGAGGGTTTTCATGTTTGCATACATGGATAACTTAGATACATGTAGACTTTACTCATATATTTCAAATCGCCGTTTGAATTGTAGACAAAAGTCGGTATTACACCCGTGCCCCGTAAATGTCGATGTCAGTTGAAAATTCCCAGTTCCAGCCATCGTGTTTAGTGTTTCCAATATCAAGGTGTTGTTACGTGCAAGAGTATTTGCATTTTTACATACACGTAGCGCTATTGACATCTTAAAGTGAAGCATTCATTTCTAAACTGCCAAAGACCATTTAATATTTTTTTGACATTTTAACAAAAAAGAATGAGTGGAAAGTGTGGTAAACAGATAACTGTTCAAGTTAGTGATAGTGAAGATAGAAACAACGCACGAGTGTCAGTAAGTTGAACGTGTCTGCTGTGAGCAAAGTTTTTTAAAAATGACACTCTACGTATAAACGAGAATATTATGAACACTGTGACTGTATACAATAGTGTACATTTTCATGTATACCTAAAAACTCTTACATATCGATGGAATATTTTTGGCTCCTCCACTTAAACGTATTTTATATACCTACATACCTTTTGAGTGATCCTTAAATTGAAACAAATGCATCAACATCACTGAAAAAACTCTTCTCAGGAGATTTTGTAACAAACCCAGGACCCAGGTTACATCAGCAGCTTTTACACGACGAGAGCAGGAGGGAGATCTATAAGAGTATCGAGTACCTGACATTTGATCATTTAATTCACCCCGTTTTTGCACCAAGATTAAATTCAGCTCATCAACATGTTCTCCAAAAGTTTGAGTCCATCAAGTGGGTGACTATTTTTAAACTCGACACATTCAATATCAATGTCACAAACTAAAAATGTTTTACTGACGTTGTCCATTAATCAATATTTATCACACTCTTAATGTACTTATTATAACATTCTTATTAGACAGTAGATGTTGGGATTATAAGCGATTTTTACATAGCTTAGCGAGCGTAAACTTACGTGAGCGCTGCGTTTGCTTAACTTCTTGAAGATATTTTATAAATACAGCTGCATAGTTAGATTTGATCACAAGATAAGTTACCACGTGTGACTGTTTGTATTTGTGAAATCTTCTCAAAAATAGAGAGATGTAAACGTCTACGTGCTAAGTTCTCACGACTCACGAGTTGGTTACCTGTACACTGACCGACGACAAAAGTACTTTTACCCTTACATATTTGAGCATCGGTACAGTTAATACAGCAGTATGTTGTATGTCCTTTTAATTGAACGCATATTATGTAGCTGTACATTCTTATTATACACATGCCATAATGATACACCAATAATACCTCTTTTGAACTCATCAAAAATGACGATGCCCTGTGTCCTGCCTGATAAGATATATTCGATTATCATCACTGTTTTTGAATAGCATGGCGAATACTATGTTAAAGTGTAACGTTGCGTTGGCCTACTCCACTCAACTACTTTAGCCTCCGGCAAGTTGCATTACATTAGCAACATGCTTGCGTTCATATCCTTATTAATCCTTATAGGCTTAATAAAAATTGAGCTTTTTACGAATGTAACTGGTTGCGTACTTCTGCGGCTATGTATGTACACTTTGCGTTTAAATGAACGACGACAGAAAAACTGAAATGAAAGACAGAGGAGCGAGAGTCACATAGTCACATCCACTAACGTGCTTGTAATAATGGTTAAAGCATTTCATTTTGTTGACTCGTTTGTTGCTCAGGCTCGCTCACATTCACATCATGTCGATACAATGAATTTCTCTTTTGCATTCACATGAAGTGCTGATACCGATAATAGTAAAAAAAATATTGAACGTCAGCAGATGTACATACAGGCATGCTATATGCGTAGTAAAAAACAGACACTTTGTTTGTATTTTCGTATACAAATTTCGTATAGTTTTCTATATACCTTGATAAATATTCAACTTTGTCATCATGCAGCAAACTCGATATGAAAACCACACAGATACTGATTTTATTTGTTAGACCATCTATACTACTGCTATTCCGCAGGACTATAGTACCACGATGGTCATCATCTGAAATACTTTTATTATTGCTGTTGCTTAACTAAAACTCTCTCGTTTCTCTGAGTTTTTGACGAATTACTTGTCCAACCACAAGGTGGACCGCATATACATACTCTTAATAGAATTGCTGTTTTTACAAACATTGTAGGCGCATATTTAAGAATCCATCAGTTCTTTGTCAGTCAGTATCCACTCTCCAACTCAACGTGAATGGCTGTGCCTTGTAGGCAACGACGAGTGTCTTTAAACAATAAATGCAAAATATTCCTAAAAGTAGAAACATTGCCGGCTCTAGTCTTATTATTTTCAATTTTTTGTGTATACAATTTAGTTAATAAATGTTAGCAAAGTGTGCCTTGTATTTTTTTCTTATTAAAAAATATCAATAAGTTTGTATACGACCTTTGCCAAGTTGAGTTCACATAGACTTTCAAATATTATTTAGGTTGCAGGAAGGAACACACGATTGAACTTTACATATAAAACGTCCATTATCTCTTTACAGTCTACGCATGTACCTATTTTTTTAAGTATCAAGTGAATGGCGTATTTATGTTATGAATTTTTGTTTGAATGCCGTCGGCATGTGGTGATGTTTGGTTTTTCAACTTGAGCTCATAAACATTTGCGATAGAATGGAGGAACGACACCGAGAGACAAGAATTATCGTTAACTTCATTAGTAGTTTTCTCACTTTGCAATCCTCATGATTAGTGATTTTGTATTGAAAAGTACCAATACCTTATATTTGTTATACTTCCAAAATAAACACTTTATGCATTTTTCACTGCGCTTGTATTAAACTATCATTTTTTCTGTATGCATTTAATCTCTTTGTTACTTGGAAGCGTTTTGGTAATAATTATTTGGCTTGCCATCGTCATTGATGATAAAAGTTGTTCGTTGAATAATATTTTTTAAACACGGTGTATTTACAAAAAGCATTTCAATTTAATGCAAAGTAAAGTGTATAGACTGTTATCACCAATCAATCACATCAGTTTTGCTCAATCAAATCAAACAATTGATATAACATAATATTATTCAATATTATTACGCATTTGTGAATCTATCAAGGAAATACGTGCGGTTTGTTAGTGTCAATACTTTTCTGGTTTTGCGATCAGTCTCTTTCTGGTGCCATCACCTTTGTAACTTTTGGCAGTGAAAACCAAACAAATTTTTCCAAATAATGTATGTTTTGTGGACATGGTCATCGCATCGTTTACAAACTTTAATCACTTTTGCGCAGAACACTCACGTAGTGGCACCGCTGCGGTTATACAAATTATACACTAGTGCATAAAATACTATCCGGCTCCGGTTCAGATATTACTACGCAGCCAGTTTGTTGGGTCCAGTCAGTCTTCTTGTGAGTGTGGTTCAAATTCGTCTTACCAGGACCTCGTTGCTTGAAAACAAAAATGGAGATTCCTACTATTATTACAACGCCCCCAGAGGGCTCAAGTCAAAATAACAATAAACCTACTCCAGAAAAGCGCGTTAGAAAAAAGGCTATGGATATGTGTTAGTGATGATAAATTATTTGTATATCTTACATTTTACTTACTAACTGTGTTAACATTTTTATAAAACATATTGCATTTCATTGTCGAATAAAATGATTTTGAGTTTTGAATAATTATTATCAGCCCATTCAAATATTATATTGTTTTATTACAGCATCTATCAAGTACGCCCACGCGTGGAGGCGTCCAAGTGCTTTCTTCACAATCGGAGAAGGTTCAGAAGGTGATGATTCCGATCAATACAATGAATTCGACAGTGAAGATGATACGATTCCAGGACCCGCAGCTCGACACAGAAGGAAGTCGGTGTATCCATCAGGCTATTCGTCAGATTCTAGTATAGGTGAGTAATAATTTAAGTGAAATGCTGCTTTATCGCTCGTTTCTTAAATAAGAGTACAAGTACATACGTCCCACTGGTATGTAAAAGTGAGGAAAGAGAAATTATCTGCCTGTTACCGTTTTACAGTGGCAATGACAATTTTGTGTTTTAAATCGAATCATTTAGATGTACTCAAATACTTGTCACTTTAAACAAGGCAATCATATAATCACAACTGTGCCTGTGCACCTGTATATAAGTAGCGCGGTCTGGTAGGTTGAAAATGCTTTACACATGTCTAGTTGGTAATATTGACTTATGTACAATGGTAATGAATCTGCGTAAGCTGTAGAAACGTCATCATGAGGTAAAAACTGCAAAATATTTTCTAAGTTGTTGTAGTCGTCACAAACTTTTATAACTTTCAAGAATGCATGCGTATAATATGTATTATGAATGGTGATTACAGCAATGGACTCTTTTGGTTTACATGCTTTCAGTCACAGTACAGAATAGTACTATATTCGTGATCCAACTATCCTTCTAATTATATAAAAGTTGCAATTATTGAAACATTGTGTCCTCTATTGCACCATGTATCTACAATGTAAATTAAAATTGTAAACCGACAAAGTTTTATGCTTTAAGGATCAGAACCACTTGCCATAAAATTACAAGTTCATCTGGCAAATTTTCAAATACTCCCGGTGGAAAATCCATAGACAAAATAGAGTGTAATTTTTAAAATATAAATTTGTCAGCTTGCAAATTTTATTAAATGGGAAAATTCTGGGAGTAAGTATGTGAAGGACATCAATTATTTTTGAGTTTTCCGATTACCTATTAAAGAATCCGAATTTAAAGATTCTGTTTTCTCAAACACGCATGGCTGTATGGTCAATGAGTGATGGCAATGACTAATGAGGAAGGTTAAAACCCTGGAAATGTAGTAACGGAGGGGGAAAATTTTAAACCTCGTTCAAATTAGCTCAATTTGGCACAATAATTGCAACTTATATTGTCACAAGGGTTCCCAGTTAGTTTCAAAAAATATTTTGGTTTCCATGATATTTGAGGGCATTTTTTGATTTTTTGTACCAAACTGTATCATAATTAAAACAACGTTTTCAAAACGAAGAAAGTGGAAAAATTAGTCATGTTCATTGTCATGTCAGAAATAACTATTAACAACAATGACTGAATCCCATTTAAATTGATTCAAGGACGGCTAAACGGACAAAAAATTCATCGGTATAAATCAGAATCCAAATATTATTACTATAGCAAATGTAAAACTGTGTTAGCCATCCATCAGCAAACTAGTAATGATTTTCTACCTTGCGTGACACAAACTTTAAAGAGATGTACCAAATGTGTGGCTTCATCACCAAATAACAAGATACAAAATTCGTTGAATGAATATATTTTAAGAATTAAGATCCACTGGAACTTGGAAGCCTAAGCAGCAGCAAAAGCAATCGATTAAAAGTCACATTATTTATATACAAAATATCCATGTGAGACAACCACTTCAACCCAACTCCACACCCTTCTCATCCAAAGCAAGGAAAGATTATCTGGAAACATAATACTCACTACTTCAATGTCTTTGTGTAGGATTTCATTTGTGATATGATGGCATGATGATGTCTGGAATAATATGTAACATTCCTCTACGTTGAAAAAGGTTGGCAATTCTATTCCACAGTGCTACTTACGCTAACTATGATCAGTTTCCCCTCCTATCTTTTTTAGACCTATCATGAGTACCCACATGTATACAAGTTCATAAGTAGTTGTTCTCTTCATTTCGTCATACGCAGTAGTAGCAGGAAAAAAAATACATGTCACCACCTTTGCTGCCATCGCTGACACACAAACTATTGAATGTCTTGAGTTCTCCGGTTGTTTCTCAACTTAAATGTTATTTAATTCGAGAGAGAAGTCAGCTCACAATTTTCAGGTTCTGATGATCAAGTACATAATTGCGTTGGTCATGTAACAGCATTTTTACAACCTGCTTAATATATAGATAACGTTATACAAAAACAAAACGGTGCAGCGAATAGGTTATAATTTAATGTTATTGTATATAAGGTGGGAAACAAATGATACCACCCGTAGTTGTGCTTGTGCACGATAGAAATGGGAATCTACGACGCAATACTCGAGTCTAGAATCTAGAATGCATTAAAATTGTAATGGATCTGTTGGTTTCTCTCCTGTTAAACATTTTACTTCATTGAATATACTAAATTCAGCATTAGCATACCTGTTTACCACCTTCTTGCAAGATTAAACACACCTTTGATGGTTTGGGCTGGGTAGTAGTAATGGGTAATGAAAATATGCCAATACTAGTTGCGAGATCTTACTTGATGACATCCTTTGATTGTTGACTCAAACTAGCTACTTAGCAAACATGGTTGGAAGCAAAAAGTAGTAATATACATAATTTGTACTATATAGTTATGAACTTCTCTGGAGATTGACTGGAACGAATAGAATTGCATATTGTGTGTATTGCATGATACATGAGCAAACAGCAACAGTGAGCATGTAAACGGACCCAATTTTCTGTTCCCCTTCTGCGTAAAGAACTCAAAGATATGTTTCTACCGGTAGTATTTATTTAGTAATTCAGTCCAGGCAGTCGATTTTTTACAAAAGATTTATGGCACTGCCAAATATACTCTTGTTATGTACACATTTAGTGCATAGCAATTGCACAATATCAATAAAGAATTTGTACAAGACTTTTAAATACCTTTAGGTTTTTCTCAAACAAAGTTGCATTATGTAAAAAAATGGAAAATAAATTATCCTTCAAAAGATGTAATGTTATAGTAATATGCCATTGGATTGGTAATGTAATGAGTTTTTTGCTGCAACGATTTTTGGTGTAAGTGACCATTAATTTCTCTTTGAACCGGGTGTGTCAATTGACGTAGCGTTATGGTTACAAGTTGTAGCTGTACACTTGTTTTTTTTCACATTGCCTTACTACCATTGAATTACGACGTACCAATGACAAACAAGGAGCTAGAACTAGAAGCGGGGATAAGACGATGTAACAATTTATGTTCCTACATAATTCCATGAGCAAAAGAGTTATTGCAATGAATGAGCGTATCTATAAGTTATAATTATAATAAGGGTACGCAGTAATACTGAGCCATCACACTCACACTGAAATATTGCACATTGCACTAAAGTGCATGAAACTATCGAATGGGTAGATTTTATTAAAATTTAAATGGAATTAAACACGCATAAAAACACTTGAAAATTGATTATATTACTATGCTAGCTGTTGCGTACGTACATATATATACTTTATTTTAAATAATAACTAGTATAGTGAGTAAGTACTGCAGATCATACTACAAAGAAATTTCTCACATTTCCATTCCTCCCTCTCCGTCGTCTCCATTGTTTTAGTATTTTAGTAGTATGCAAGTGTAGATTGTACATGCCAAGTTCACAAAATGATAAGTTTGACACACATTTGAGAATCCGACTCTTGAATTGTAACAACACGCACACCTTGCAAAAAACAACAAACAAGACGCAATAATAATTGTTTGCAAGCACATCATTCCAAATAATTCTTTTCAGGTAAAGCCTACACTTCCAAGCTCGGAGATAGTAAAAATAAATTGTACCCTGACTACTTCTAAAATTAAAGTTGAAAGCCTAAAACCATGAACTATGTCAAGTAAACTCGGGCCTTTTATGCTCCACTACTAGGTAGACAGGTATTATTACTTTTCATCACTCATACCCATCGATCGTCATAGTCATCATAGTTAAACTTACCTAACACCGCACCGGTGGTGGTGGTGTGTGTGCCTTCCTTTTAGTTTCTGTGTAAATTTATGCAGAAGCACAACCAACGTGGTAGGAATAGGTAAACGTTAACCTAATAGCTTTGTAACAAAACAAAAGAAATGGGTTGAAGGTCACCACATGCTATAGTTTTCAGTCTCTACTCTTTACAGAATACAGAAAAGTTATAATGTACAATTCCGTGCTAACATTAGCATAAGTATCTTGGTTGGTGCGTGTAATAATAATAGTGTGAATGTTATGTGTACATTACATCGTATACATCATTATTTTTACACCATTGACGGATACCAAAGAATGATAAATAGTACCAGCCGAGCCATTATAGTTCATTCAACATTGAACATAAACCTGCTGCTAACAGTGAACTTATAATACTACGGTCGGGCTCGGGATTATTTACAGTAATGACTGTGTAAATATTAGGCGTGTTTATGGCTTAATCGCTAGTTTTTATGCCTGCAGCTAACCCTTGTCCACGATACGTGGTGAAAGGTTAGATCAGATGATTTATGCAGCCAGTGTACACAATGGAATACTGGGGATGCCTCGTCACGAGGTCCTCGTGATGTGAGGTGGTCGAAAACTTTGGGATTCAAAAAGATATTCCAGTTATCCAGTTTCAAATTTTTTGATTTTTATATGTGGCTGTGTGTACAGAATTGCTACTAACCAGTTTCGATTACTTGCTGTTCTATAAATGTGGTGTTTAGATAAGTTTCTCGTATAAGTGTCTGCTGTTGAAATAAAAATGATTTTTATTGTTGTTATATGTAGTTTATGTGTGTGTTGTTTTGTTACTGTTTTTGACTTGTTCAATAGTTTTCCCTCACACTAGGTATTTAACCATGTACATCCACACGCTGAAATTTAAGACATGATTCCCTTTTATGTCTCCCTATCCGATTTCGTGTTTGTGATGTATACATTTGCATGTAATTAGTAATTAATTACACCGATACCGGTTGTGGCCATGCTGAACGTATTTATTTTTTCAAATATTCATGTATGTGCACATGTGCACATGCAGTTCGTTTTTGTAATTTTCATGCGATGCGAAAATTGGGAAGCCTGTTGTGGAAGCATATCCAACCATCTGGATTTTATTATTTTTAATGATTCACGCTAACTTATGTGATACCAGCTTTTAACCAGCTAATTTATTTGTTAATACACAAATAATAGTTAAAATGGCAACCACTGACAACTAATCAAGTAATTTTGTGTGACGACAATGAAAAAGTTAAATAGCTAAGCCAAAGCCAACGTTTGCAAAGACGTCATAGCAGAAAACTAATTTCTAAGAGTCACCAAATGTGTATTGGTAATTTTTCAATGTGTATAAACTACAATGATAGGGAATGGCATAATTATGTGCGGTTGTTGCTGAAAAATTTGCACATGCATACTTATATTTTGTTGTTTATCATCATTAATAAAACTGACACGAAACGCATGACGCATTTGATTGGACATTTAAACGGTCAGAAAAAAGCAAGTTCCGACGAGGCTGGAGATATTGCAGGAATTTTTAACATCGTATGCATAAGTAATTAATAATCGGATTATATATTTTGGAACATTTAGGGATATGGTTTGTATCTGGTAATTATGTAAGAAATGATAAAATCATCAATATAGGAAGCAGAAATAACCTAATTGCGGTAGTAACAACGTGTGTAAACAGGTTGTCATTATGTATGAAAAATAGAAAAATTAGTTGTTTATGTGCCGTGGCCGTTGATAGCTAAAGTTTATCAATGTTTATGCTTTGAATCTTTGCGGCATTCGTGGAATTAATAATTTCATTTTTCATGTAACTTTCTAATTTATGCAGTGGTTACATATTTTTAGGCGTGTAGTTAAATTCAAATTTTAAAACATTGTCCAATTAAAATTTACAATAGCAAAACAAGAGATTCAAAGCATTCGTTAATCAGGGACTCTATCGCCGTAATGGAATCGAGTTTAAGTCTGTTACAAATTACTGCAAAAACGACAATGCTTCTGCTCCAAAAGTTTTAAGGGTAATTTTTTGTGCTCACTTATAACCTTGTTGTTTTGTCGTCTGCAACTTGGGGCGTTTTTGTACGTTTCAAATATATATGATGATTATATTACAATAAAAAGTTAGTAAGCGCAGCCATTGTTTACCCACATTATCATAGACAAAAAAGTTAACTGAAAACTGGTAACAAAATGGAAACTGAAACCATACCACTTTTATGCAAGTAGATGTATGTCGTCATCATGGATTACATGACTTTATGACTATGACCTTACGTGTATTTACGTTTGATGTAAAACGAGCAAGACTTGACTAGTCTCAGAAAGATTGTTGTGTCGACAGTCCCCGTGCCACATTTCAATTTTGTCTCAAGTTTCATTCAGCAGCCGAGGCCTATTATCATCAAAGATAGAGAACTCCAGCAGGGAGGGGCCCGTTTCATCATATTCGTTTCCTCATTTCAAATTTTATTCTTCGTTTATACAATCGCATGGATGTATTTTTCCCATTTACACTTTATGAGAATCTCTTAGTAGCAAGCTTAAATGGAAAAATACACGGAGAAGAGAAAACGAGAACGAACATATGAATATCGGTGGTAACACAGACACCAGGGGTCGATATTATACCACCGATCTGCATATCTTCGTTCTCGTTTCCTCATTAAATTATCCATGTTATTTTGCCATTTAAGCTTGTAGCTAGGAGATATTAAAAAGTTTAAATGGAAAAAATACATGGGGTTTTGTAAACGAAGAATGCGAAACCATGATACGAAAATGGTGAAACGGACCCCAGTTTTCATTCCGTCATTCTCGTTATTGTATTTTGTCCATATATTTTCCCATTTACGCTTGTTACTAGGACATCTTAAACATTTAAATGAAAAAATTACATGAACATTAATGCGATAACGAGAATGAGGACATCAGACAACTGGGCGGGGTCCGTTCCACCATTTTCGTATCTTCGTTTCGCATTCTTCGTTTCAAAAATCCCATGTATTCTTTAACTTTTAAAACATCCTTAAATGGCAAAATACATAGAGAATTTAATGAGGAAATTTCGATTTCTGTGGTGAAAGAGGCCCCAGGTTATTACTATATTTGTTGACATTTTCAATGATGAAAATTTGCTAGTTCTCAATTTAAAAAAATTCAATTGACAAGTTATGTCACTATGCTGCAAGATAGTGTTTGAAAAGATCGACTTTCAACTCTATATTTAAATATACATCATCCGTCCGCATCCGTGAATTACTGGAGATGTAAATATGAGAATGAGACTAACGGACTTGTCACATCACCTATAATGTAGCACGACTCTGACTGATTGCATACTTTAAAGTATGTGGTGTGCTAGAATCATCATTTAATTAACAGATACCAGTGAACTTTCATTTAACACTAAAGCAATATTCGAGTTTGTCTCAATTTTCTAGGGCATACGATCAACAGAAGCTATAAAAATACACCCGCTCGTTTCATATTGAATTCAAATGAGATTAGGTATCTGCGCAAGTTGACAAATATTAGCGCAATGGCGTGTAGCATGTTACGGCATAACTTAGATTACATCACTTTCCATTTTTAAGTTTATATTATGTAATATTTAAATGAACCAAGCACTTGTCACTTGTTTAGTACGTTTTAAATTAAAAACTCATTGGAGCATATTATTAGTCTGTCGTTATGATAACTTATGATACCTGCAACATCTCGGTAATTTCTCCATGAAAGACAGCTTTTCACACGTCGGTACTAAACCGTCATACTAAATTACAGAACCACCGCCACCAGCACTGGATAGACAAAATGCAGAACGTATCACCTGATAGGAACCGTACGATTTTAAGTGATGGGATTCAAATGTTTCAAATAACTGTATTTAAAAGTTCCTTGATGTATTGGGACCATCCAGCATTTCACAGGAAGAAGGAGAAAGTATATTATGATATACAGTAGTTAGTGTAATACAATACTGCTTTCCGCCTCGCCTGGACAATGGCGTATTTTTCTTTCTTTTCAAACATTCATATCGGGAACAATAACATGCTCTAACTATATTACGTAGCAAAAATTCTTACTCGATGATTTCCGTAAAATTGTAAATTAGTGAAGTACCAAAGTATTGTGGGAAAGAAAGACAGTTTTCTTTCGTTGTGCTTTCTATTCAAAACCATTGTATATGTGGTGAAGGACGGTGAACCGCGTGAACCTGATGACAATCTCTTAATTAGTAATAAAATAAACAATTTCTCAGTATCTCCTGTGTCAACTACAACATGTTTGGTTGGGCGATTTTGAAAGCGTACTCAGCGGATCCATTTGCGCAGCAATTGTTTGATGTCTACTGCAACAATGAATTTATTGCGGTTTTGCCTACTACTCGTAAAGCATTTTCATTTCTATCGAAAGCCAATTATTATTATTTTAAGCATTATCAATTGTATTTACAAAATTATTTTTTTGCTATCACATACTTTTACTAATACAGTTATACTGTAAATACAAATTATGTATTTTTCAGACAGCGATACAGAATTGGGAGTGGAAGTTGCGGAGCGTCGAAAGAATCGTCGGAAAAGCGTTGCCCCAATGCATCCGGGTCTTCAGACTTGGGTAGAGACCAAGGGGCTAACCTTCGACCAACATGAGGGTCGGAGACCATCAACATCCGAGTTACTAAGCGTTGGCGCTAAGAAGAAAAAAGCTACCTATGAAGATCTGCGGGAACTGGTGAATGCAGGAAAAATTAAAGAGACAAAGTTTAGCGTTAGGGACAACGACTGGGATCTCAAAGAGGAAATTCGATCTCGCCTGTGGCCATTGCTAGACTCCATTCATGAGACTAATCGGAGCAGCTTAGATGGATTCTATTGGGACACTGCAACGCAGCTTTATGGCACCGAGCAAGGTCAGTTTTTAGAAATAAATAATGAGCTGTTGATTAATGATGTACACAAATCGATGGAAAAGTGCAAATGAGCTACAATATCACGCTGTCAATACAGCATATTATTGAATTCATAATAATCATTATTAAAATTAATAAAACAACGCCTCCGCCCGAAAAAGTTGACGTTATAATAAGATCCCAAAACGTAGTGCGTGTGTGCGGTGACGACGACATTTATTTATAATGTACGTACATGTTTCATGTACATATTATTGCAACTTTTTGCATTTTATAGATGCCAAGGCTGGTCCAAATGAGGATCTGGCTCTTCCGGGATTTACAGATCCACAGAACAGACTATTCTATGCATTGTCCTCGGAAGGGATAGCTCGAAGCAAAAGAATAACTTGTGTGATAGGATATGCATACCCAGAAATAACTTACTGCCCCCTGCTTCTTCCCGTTGCTTCATTATTTCTTCATTTCATACCGGTAATAATCCTCACCTTCTAAACACCTAATCACGCATTAGAAATTCCGAACGTAATTAGTAATTACTTGCTGAGCGTCAAATGAAGCCTAATGTTCTGTTAAATATTTCAGGAGGAAGATGCTTACAACTGCATCTGTACTCTGCTTTCAGCCCGACACAAAGTCTTTCTGACTCAGACAAAGTCTCAGTGGGATGTGGCTTATATAACTGCGATGCATCTTACAAAAAAGTTTTCCGTAAGTACCTACATCAACATGTCGTACTCATAGCTTGCTTTTAATCAACGGCATTTTTGCATAAAATGTTCATGCTGGATGAAACTTCTGTTATTTATGACATTTCGATGAAGCTAATCTGTATTAGGGTTTTTATTGACTTTGTTAACAAACAAGATAAAAATTCATCAGGCAGTGGGCAAGTTAGAATAATAATATTTTCTTCTGCAAGTAACAATAATAATATTATGGCGATATTGCGGTGATATCATTGGGAGTCAATGAGAGAGGAATACGTAAAGTCAAGAATAAAATAAAATAATCCAAAAACAAGACACATTAAATTTATGCCACTGCACTGAAATGAAGAAAAATGTTTTAGCTTGTCTAAAATATGCAAAGCCTTTAAAACTACAAAGGTGTATGCAAATTATTCTCCATCATTCATCATAGCCCCAATTTAATCCGTTCACTTCTTTGTTACCTATTCCATCTGCATATTATATAGAAGCCGGCCTTTACATTCCTAACTCGAAATGTCAAGTCAGGAGAAAAACTGGAGAATGTGTTTCAAGGATGGATTTGGTGGATCTTTAGAGATTTACCTCTATCTCATCTGGTAAGTTCTTATGCCTGTCTGTTTGTTTAAAGAGATTTCTTATGCAAAATTTCCTAATTACACGTCCATGTATTACGTGTATGGAATTTATGCAAAATTTATTTAATAGTTCTCTCTCACCGCGTATTTTTCTCTTCCCTGTTGTTGGTAAAACTAAATCACACTAAAATACTTTCCTCCTTTAATTGTAAGTGGATTCGATCACACACAGCGACGAAGAAATTTGACTTTGTTTTGATCATAATAACTCAACTCCTGCATATTTTCCTTTATAATATTACGTATAACATATTATACGACGTTTTACTATTTGCTATTCCTAATAATCACGGCAATACAAGTGTCTTTATTCTAATTTCTTATCCATTGAAACCACATTCATGTGTTGTCGGTCACATCATCTCTTCGATCAAATCTTCCCCGACACAACAACATAATATGTGTATAAAAATATGATGCATATTCGTTACGCTCACCGCTACAATAAATTTATTTAAGGTCTGATAAGATTAGGCTTAATGAAGACACTCTCCTCAGTCCTCAACTCTCAGCGGATATTTGATTTGCCTATCCGTTTCGTAATATCAACACCACAGATAATTCATAGCAGTAATATTACCCATAATAATATTATGTTAAAACCCTTGCACAGCTTTGTACTAATTCACATCTGGAACATTACAAATGATGACGAGTTTATCATAATGTTATTTAACTACATGTATCTAAGCTATGAGACTAAACGCACGTAAATGTCTGTGCCGTACGTGTGTCGATGCATGTGAAATAAAAAAATGCCTTATTATAACTTATCGTCAACTACATTATAACAAAGTATAAAGTGAAGCAACTGTCGTAGTAGAGTGGTTATGAAGACGATTTTAGGCGATCAACTAATATCTATTATAATGAAATATTATTTACACTGATCATCTTCGAAAACGTTCGTGCGGTCAACATTGTTCTGCCTCATGAATGTTCCAAGCTACTTACATAGGACAGGCATGTATTGTAAATGTAGTGAATGTACGCATAGACAATAGATAGAGATCTTTTTAAAAACTTACTATGTCTTTGCAACATCACAGGTCAGAGTTATGGACTGCTTCTTAATGGAAGGAATGAAGGTGTTGTATCGAACGACGATAGCCATATTACTCTCATTTACCAAAACCTGTAGCTCGGATTCTACGTGGTCAAACTACTTGGAGAGCTCCGGACTGGAAAGTGCCATCTCAAAGTACTGCCGTGAAATCAGTGTATGTGTTACATTTTTCAAAAATATCTTTATTGTCAATGTTGTTTTTAAAAATGTCTGAAAAATCGCCTCCCGGACCTCCATCATGTTGCAGTGGTAGTGAGTTGGAGTCAAGCACTTGCTCTTGTAGCTCGTGTGACATAAGTAACAGTTTTTATATGGATGATAATGGAGTGGTGCGACAACGTTCTCTTTTTACGTGTCGAAAAATCAAAGAGGAGGCTTATATCGTGTCATCAGACGAAATACAAATGGTCAATGACATGGTAGTGGCGATGGAGGGGAACAATAATGAAACGGGGGGTGGTGGGAATAGTAGTAGCAATAGTAAGAAGGGAAATGGAGGCAACAGTATTTCAAAATTCCTTACCGCTGGATGCAATCTCATTTGTTGTGTACAGATGACACCACAGAGGCTTCTGAAGTCTGCCTTTTCGATTCGAGCCTTCCGAGGCTCCGAAATACGAAAGGTATCGACGAAAGTGGAAATGCTCTTAAAAAGCAATAAGAGTTCCTCTGCTCTCCCAAAAATGAAACGGTCCAAGTCGAACGATAACCTACCGAGTAGTCAATCACAAATGGATATTCAGATGATGTCTCACACATTGGCCATCAAAGAGGTAATTTCCTTTCTGCATACCTTGTGTATTTTATCCTACATACTTGCTTCATTTCCATGCGCTAGTTACTTTTCCGTAGCGAACGTGTAGTAAAATTTAAAATCTAATCTGCACAAAACAAAAGCCTTTACATGGTTTATGTAAATACCAGACCGAGATTGCAAATTGCACTGCAATGTAGGCTCATATGTAGAAATTTCCTCGTTAATATAATATGTCACTTTCACTTAACTTTGGTAAGTTTTAAAAGGTAAATACGAGGTATGTATTCTGTTTCTTCTTGTACCCTTGCACATTAATTTTCAACCGATACTTTTACACTGCGACGAATCTATATTATTCCAGCTTACTTTAGGTTATGTTAGTAATGTTGAAGTTTAAACTGATTTTTTCATGTAGTAGTAAATCCTCAATCTCCTAACTAACTCCCTAAAAGATATTCAAATTAAAAGAAATATGTTGATGATACGACCACATTTTATGCTTATTAGTTTTTAGTCCAGTAAGTACTATACTATACCATGTTTTTTAGCGTATAAAAAATGTGGGAAACGTAAAGTTAACAATGACTTATTGTGATTTCGCCATTTTTATTCATGCTGCTTCTCGGAATAACACAATGGCTGTTGTGTCTCTTCACAAATTTCTTCATCGGTGACTATTTGTTTTGCTGATAATTTTTTTTAAAATTGCTTTGAAATTTAAACATTACTACATCTATCATGGACAAATATTTTGTGTCTCTGTGCATTGTTTATAATGGGCGCATTCCCTTCATTACGACTTCGTAATGATGATTGCTGGGTGAAGGGTAAAACCACTCCTGATCATAAGACCCATTCAATGGGAGTTTACTTGTGCCAGGATTTTAAGTCGTCAGTTGCCTCTAAAGATTGTGTAAGTTATTTTATCCAGGTCGCATTTAGATATTTATTTAAATTGCCAACGTAGTCTTTGGTGGTAGTTTTTAACAGCATTCTGTGAAAACCGTTGTCTTTTTTTCATTTAGCATTACAAAATGGTTTTTAATGCATGAAATACAACAAATCAACAGATTTTTGTTTATGCTATTATTTGTTACTTGTTAGTAGGATGGCTAACGGTAGTTAGTGCAAACTGTATGACTGGTTTTATTTCAATTTCATAATATTTTATCAATCACAGCTCCTGGCCCTGTGGCACCACAGACGAGGTAAATTATTGTTTTCCCCCAGTAAATTTTACTCCAGCATTATTTCATACAATTTGACACTATTGAAGTTTTAAGGAAGTAAAAAAATGTATAATCAAATTGAAAGGTTTTTGGAGCGTATTGCTCAACAATGTGGGCGGCACGAAATCAAAAGGATGAACGGGGAGAGCGTCAGCGGTACTTTGGCACGGGAGAGACATTTCTTTTCACGCTTTGGCCAGAGAGAGTGCGGTACTCGTGGGTAGGTATTAAACCACGGGCAGATAATTCAGATGGGGAAGCAGAAAATGAGGAAGATTCACCAAATCAAAATAACTCCAGAAGTCGTGTACGAGGGGATGAACTGTTCATGCACGCAGATACACACATGATCAGCATTGGAGGAGGGTAAGGCTGCGTAGAGTGTTAGCTGCTTTATAATTTGATTCAATAATGCAACCAAAATTAAGACGAAATTTTTATCTTTCTCATATTTTGTAGGCAAGGGCAAGGAATTTGCTTGGACGAAGATCTTCGTTTTGGAAAGTCTGAATCCTGTTTAACATTCAATAATCCACCCTTATGCGAATCTAAAGATTTCGAAGTACGTGTTCTGGAAGTAATTGGATTCACTGGAATGTAAAGCCAAGTGAACGAATTGCATTTACGTCAGCATTTCCATTCTACTCTATAATTGGCTTGATTCTAATATGAGCGCAATAATTCTTCTGTGTTAAAGTTTCAAATGTGCATTTTTCATCAAGAGTATATATTGTTTATAATAATTTATTTACGAACTTGTGTATAGTTGTTGTTCGTTTTGATTTTTTGTTAGAAATAATAATTCATTCCGAGATGAGGAGTTTAGATACTAAACATACTCTTAATATACCTATTAGATGACATTTCTGGGAAGAAGTTTTAGAAAATGAAATAGCGTACTGTACTATTACATAAGCGTGATAGTGATGAAGCAGGCATGATTTTAGTCACAGAAAATACTTTAAGTTACATATATTATACATAAAATATATCGCATTTACCAAGTAACAATAGTCTTTCTCTTAACGACATACTTATACCATTCAGTCAGTTTATATAATATAATTATACTATGAAACCAGTACACGCCGTCTACTTTTCAAATTTCAAGGCCCAGCCAATAAGATTATACTGAAATGAAAACTACCAGTGAGAGGTCTTATGATCAAAAACTGTCTAATATATAGCCTTTTTGAATTGCACGGTAAAAGATTTTTCAATAGGCCATATTCAGCAAGAATAATTAGACTTGTATTTTTTGTAAACGGAAACGTTTGTCACTTGTTTGAAACAGCTACTGAGAAGTAGGACAAATAGCAAGCATTTAATTACTTCGTGTGTGATACCCATTGATATACAAGTTTTTCGTAGTATTTAGTTAGGTGTATGTACAAGTAATTGAGGGGAAATTCAAGTTTGTAAAAACATACTAATGTAATGTGAAAACAACGATAAATAATCATATCTGGCATAAAGCTACCCAATTAAATACAATCATTTATAATCTCACTACGCCCCACATCTCTATTTTAAAACCAAATGAAACAATAACCAGATAAATATCTAATTTTGCGGAAGGTTCTTTGCATTATTAACAAACATACCAGATAATTATGGTATTTTACTTCACGTGAACACGACTAATTATACATGGATGCGCAGGTTGTAAATGAATGAACCATATAGGTAGCGAAAATCAATAAAAATTCACATTATCAACCGCAATCAGTAATAAATGCACTAGCCTTATCTATAATACAATAGTCTTTGTCGGTTAAGGATAGTCGGATATACGAACTTTGTACTAAAGTTAGATCTTTGCTTTCTTTCAAGAAGTTGGGATGAAATGCTGTGTTAGCCAGTGCAACTTATTTATGATAGACTACAAACTACAAATGTATGTACATTTTTTAGAATTCACACGCCACGCCAAGATCAACAAAATACTTAAAAGTTTCTACATCTAACATGATCGCGAAGGTCAAAATCAATAATAAAAATAAACGGCTTTAACTACATGGCTAATTTAGACTGATAATGTTTATAAATTATTGTATACCTTGGTGTACCTCACATACGGTAGAATACCAAACCAATATCAGAAAAGTGAAATATGTCTATCCAGCGTGCATACTAAAGATTAGATAATTTTTAAAAGTACATAATATCTTGATCGATATTCTTGAAAAACATCGTATACTCTCTTAATAACAATGATTTAATTAATATTAAAGAGGACAACAATTTCGTGGAGTAGAACGTAGCAACGCTTGCCCAGTATCTTTTGGACAAATAGTGGCCGGATTCATGTGGCCCAGCAAGGTGGGTACATAAAACAAAGCTTATAAGATACTAAGCTTCGTTTTATGTACCCACCTTGATGTAGCCCTATAAATTCTTCCTTATTTATTCTTCCAATTTGACCTGAATTTTGGAGAAATCAGAAATGTTCCATATAGCTCTTTGTATTGATTAGTCATTTGGTTGTTTATTTGCTGTAAAAACAAAATAAAGTTTAAAAAAATTAGGAAATGATACTTCAAGACGACTCACCATTGGTGAGTCACCAATGCCGCCTGTGCCGAAACAAACTTTTTACTTTTACCATGGATACGTTTCCCCGTATTCCTACAACACATTACATTACTCCAATTGGTCTTAAATTGAAAAGTCAGGGATGTAATCTAGTTTATCGCATAAGATTAACATTATTATCAAGCGTTGCTTTGTTTTGCCATGAAAAGTTTATTGTCTCTCAACAAATCGTAAACAATAAAAAATTACAGCATCTTGCATTCACATTTTGTCAGTTATCTCTTATCCACGACAACATTAATAAAACATTACACTTGACATCCACAACGAAATTGTTGCTGAATTTATTCAGTAGTATGCCGTGCTAATGTATAAACACATACCACCCCCTTCTTTTTATTTATAAAGGAATGAAATTTATCAAATACTTTAACCTATAAAGGAATATATTATACCTGGAATATCATTTGTTGTGTTACCTTTGCCGTATTATGTGTATCTACAAGTTCTGAATAACGAGAGACGGATTCTGAAAGATACCAAGAAATTTTTAAAATTAAGCCAAATATACGTCCCTTTGTCCCTTGTAACACGATATATGGAGCGGGTTTGGAATTTTTTATAGCAGCCGGTACAGTGTGAAATTAAGTTAAAACTACCATTTTCAGTGCCGAACGTACTGCTACTGTTCTTGCCTTCGATATGAAAGGATGCTATGTTGGTTATAAAAGTGATAACAAGTAGCAACTTGCTATTTTTGCTATTAGCAAGGAACAAAGGTATACTCCACTAGAAAGACAAAGAACAAGGAAGGAAACCCCACTTCATTTAATTGTGTCATCGGAAAAATTTTCACGTAACTGAAAACCTGTCATGCCAAATCGAATCATAAAATGGCGATCAAGAGACTTTCGTGAACATATGCAATACTACTTCATGTTTAGCGTATCATTAGATTTCTATTGTAGTTTATATGTAATAGTGACCGAACAGAAGAAGAACAAAACATTCACATTATAATAGACATGGCCCTAACTATAAAAAGTATAATAAAAGTAAGCACATATGGCATAGACATAACATGGCGTTACAATGCCATTCAATAACAATTTTCATTACCAAAGATAATTACATGAAATCGTCAAAATTAAATTGAAGTTTGTTAAATTAAATATTAATTGGCATAACAGCTATAGCTGAGTAATTACTGCCAGTACTTTTTTTTACAAATAACATTTCCTGGAAAATCTGTGGAATATGATTGCGTATATTTATGTACGAATCCGTTGGAAACAAGAAACACGTAATCAACTCACGATATATTTTCCGGGTACTTTAAGCGTGCCTGGGTTAATAGTTTGGCATGAGAAAAGTTAATGAAATCTTATTTTGTGTTGTTTTCATCAAAATTTTATTTCTACATTAATTACATAGTAAGTAGTATTCATAAATTAATTGCTAATTGGCAGTTTTACAAACTACCTTGAAATCGTGAGAAATACCATACGCACATGACATTAGAAGAGTCTTCAATAAGTTTGTAGACAGATAACATAAATGAGCTCGTCATGTTATTGACGGGGATGTATCGTGATTGCACCACCTTTTGTATTGTTCCAAACTTTGACAACCTGGACCAGATCTGATGAAATTACAATTTCGATATTGATTTTGCATCACATACATTAGCGTTTCAGTTTCAAGATAATGAATTTCACTAATGGTAATTTTAGTTAGATCTGATTCTGACGTCTTTTTTAACAGTTCTTGAACCAGGGAACGTATGACTTGTAGCCTTGAAGAAACTACTTTCAATTATTTTTACTCGGATGTAAGTATACCTATTTATAAGGTTTATATAATAATAATTCATGGCTGACTGCAAAATCGCGTTGTTCGTTATCCCACGTTGTACACAGGACACTAACTGAACTACCTAAACTAGCTAGTCTTGCTTTGCCATTTAGAAAGTAAAACATAAAATGCAGTAATTATTGACTTGAATCCACGGAGATTAATGAATTTAAAAACTGAACATAATTTAATCTTGAAGTGTAGCAACATGTTCGTCTGATTAAGCCGGTGGCCTGTGTTGCTTCCCTTCAAGTTTCAGTTAGTTATTGGAGTGGACATGGACTGACAATATCTGTGAACACTATTTCTAAGAAACAGAATCAAATCAACTAATGCAACGCAGCCGTTGACAACATATTATAAACTCAGAGTTAACAATAATTTTAAGAGTTTAATTTGTCACGCAATCTTTACACGATTCCCATAACATGATAACTTAACATGGTACAGCTCTGCAAAAACCGCCATCGAAACGACCGCGAACAACAAGAACAAGAACCATGAAGATGTGCTACGCTCGTTTTCGTGAAAAGGAAAGCAGAGAATTGGGAAAATTTTGTTTGTGTTATATATATCGAATTGTAAACACTCAATGACTATGGAATGCAGCTTGCTTCACAAAACAATAATAATTAAAACACAATTAAATATAATGTTTAAATTTTGTAGTCAGTAGCAACCTGATGTGTTCAATTAGAACCAACAAAAAAAGAAGAGAAACTGATTAAAACTGTAGGAACAAAGTAGAAGAAACCGTATTATATGTAGTATGCACTCATGTCTGTCAGTAGTAACATTGTAAATAAAAAAGTACATGGTTTAATAAATGAATTAACAATAATATTACCTAATTCATACTTTTTGCAATTAATATCCTCCACATAACGCAATAAATCAAAACCTATGAGTTGAATTTTTAAACAATCTTATCCATGATATTAATCATTCATTAACGTTGTCAAAACCATAATTCCATCATCAGTCCGGTTCCGTATAATAACACAGAATTCATCTTTTACTTTATAGCATAAGTAATGACATTTTTTGACACGTGGCAAATCAACGATCTACACAAAAGTATAAGGTATCAACACACGACTCACGAGGCTGGAGTCCTGGAAAGTCCTCCGGATCACCTAAAACCTCAAAAAATTAAGTGTTTTGCATTCAAAAAAGCAGTATTATTACTATTACGGTTTCATTGCAGACATTTAGCACAAACAAATTTTTCATGTACAATATCCATATGTATCTATCATAAATTTTGGTGAGTCTATTATATGCAACAATGCAACCATAGATTATTTAAAATTTTGTAGTTGAGTTAGACTCATTTTTCACACACCGACATGGAAATCTTAGTTCGTGATTGACAAAACTATGTGATACAAAAGCCTCACGGAAAATTATTGGCTTATTGTTTTATTTTATGTCCACTATCACCTCAACAAGACATAATAGGTAAGTATATACTTACTACATGACTACATCACTATATGGGTAATGTGTTGTTGTGGGTGGGTGTATCTCCTTGGCATCATCAGTTACCTTGTAAGGGTCGGCACGGGGTCATGCCTTTGGATGGACAGACTACATTATTACGAGGCGAGTCGACAAGCTAGACTTGACCAAACAATCGCACGATTGACAACTCGCTATAATAGGAACGTTTGAGACAAAACATATCTGATTTAAAACATTAGAACATAATTATTACTTTAAACGAATCAACACATTGTATGTTCACTGTAGTTTATAATAGTATAGTCCATTGACTCCGGAAGGATGATAGTTTACGAGATAGTTGATAGCCTTGCGTTCCAGTATTGCCTGTATGGTTGCATGATATTATTGTAAATGAAGTGCCACACATTTTTTTAGTATTCCGGTCGTACGGTTGTCATTGTGGTTCGGCGAGTGTATTGAATCTTGAATCAAAGAAATGCAAGTAAAAATGTGTGCCGCTGTCTGTTTCAATTGACGTTGCGAGTGAGTCAGTAAATCTTATTCTGTATGTGCGTTTTTATCATATTACGAAGAAAACATTTTTACGTAACAGCTTTAGTTTTCATCCATTTGAAAAGTGGGATAAATGACTCCATCGCCACTTTAGTTGGTGTAGTGAAATAAACACATAGTCACCAACTATCAACATAATATTATGCCATTATGTTATGGGTGGATGATGTACTTTCAGTTTCATATTTTTCTACATGCATAGTCAATAATGAATTGGGTACACAACCGGAAAATGAGGTCATTGAATATTGAAGTGTGCAATAGGTAAATTCAAACTAAGTAAGACCATCAGAAGTTTTTAATTACTTGTGGGTGTATTTAAGCTAAGCTTCATCCAAAGAGTTCTATCCTTCTAAAAACGTAACTACAATATTGTGAAAGATTAAAAGATAATCCCAGACGATCGTTTTATCCTGTAAATTACAAGCTAGTACCGTAAATTCGGCTTTTTTGTGTTACAGTTTCAAGAGGTAAACGAATGAAAATTTTCTTTCACTTCCTGACAATAATAAATCGTGACAGGATAGAATGACAATCGACTTACTCTCCTAATCACAATGTTGATGCGAATTTGGCAGCCGAAAAATTGGCGGTTGCATTACCTCTCAACACAAATAATTGTCGGTGCAAACATGGCAACCGAAAAAATTACACACAAATCATACAAATGTAGCAATCAAAAATGGGCGAAGTATTTTGTTTATTGATACGTTTGAAACTGAAATAAGTATTACAAATCTTTTCAAAATTCTATCTGTCGTTTGTTTTAGAATTTCACAACAATTTTTTTGTAACCTCTAGCTGAAGATCTATAGACTCTCGGTCTAGAATTTTACGTTTCAACACGAATAAAAACATATTTCATTGATTCATTAAACAAAATACGTCACTCATTTATGGTTACCATATTTATATGATTTGACAAAGAGGTTATATACAAATTAGAGAAGACGCTCCTGAGGAGCTTTTCAAATTTTCAATCAAAATTGAGTTTTTCTCAGGAGCATCTTTAGTTGAAGACAGCAGCAAAAATAGCAAAATAATTCCACGACCACGACTATTACACAGACTTTCATCAACGTTGAACAAAGAAAATCGTACAAACTGAACGAGAGGTTTACATACAACAAAATATACTATAAAGACTTCTACTATACATTTCTGTTTTTAATGGGTACAACTCTCAAGTCAATTTTTGTAATTGTCACCAATAACACAGTCATGTTTTGAATCAGCACATTCAAACAATAGTTTGCAAATAATAAATTTTGTATACGTGCATTGATGGACCCAAAAATATTTAAAAACGGTTAAAAATTATTTTTGTACAAAACTTGCGACATGTGTACATTCTATGATGTAGGATATCGATATCACTCTATCACTGTATATTGTAATTTTCTTCTTAATTTCAACGGGTGCAGCAATAATTAAGAAGCCTACCCTTTACTACCCGCTGGTCCCCGAGCCGTCCTCTAAGCAGTTTTAGCACACGCCTCCCATCATGTATTTTCGTGCGACTTGTCTCGGTAAGTAACGACTCTTCGACTACTCTTACCGAAAGTTGAGTTTCTGTATTCAAATAATGTCAGCATTCAATTTATATGAAAAATCATACCTTAATTTGTGTACTACTACTACTGCGGCGTGTATTATAATCATCCAACATTAGAACATCTTGAAAGAATCATAACGTACACCGTCAATCCAACCATCAAATGTTTGAAACAATCAGAGATCTCTCCAGGATGGCATATCTGAAGGTCTGCTATTCAAACCGCGCGGCACTCAACAACAAAGCATTAATACACTTCATATTTCAGTGTCAATCCAACCATCAAATGTTTGAAACAATCAGAGATCTCTCCAGGATGGCATATCTGAAGGTCTGCTATTCAAACCGCGCGGCACTCAACAACAAAGCATTAATACACTTCATAGTTCAGTTGGCAATTCCTATCGTTCTCACCTTTTTGGTTGGAACACGTTTTGAAAATTTTTGCACAGCACACATCACATTCTACTTTACGGTTATACTGGATGACCGTAATCGACAACCCATTGTCTTGACCTTGTAAGATGGATAAGTATATTTGCCAAAGGGATCTTAGCTTATTTCTAGCATCATGTTGTTCCTGATCACATCAGGATTACCACTGATCGCTTTTAAATCCAATGCCATGGCTCAGAGAAA
>JAHZNB010002443.1:0-11168 GCA_027744295.1 Callyntrura guangdongensis | reverse complement strand
CCAATTGAAAATATAACGTAATGCTTTTTTTGTTAATAACTTTTGGCAGAGAGTAAATGGTGCAAATTAATATACGGCTTTAAAGATTTGGCGTGTCTTTCTACTTTGTTGTTGGTTGCTTTTCTGTTGTGTCTCTGCAATGTAGGTAGGTGGACCAAAATTCCTGTGTTTCAATGGCCAACATGCGCTTTAGCAATAATTTTGTCATATCCCTTAATATGCAACCATGAATATATACGTTATACAGAGATACCATCAATTGTGTACATGCATCATTCAGCTTTTGGATTATGGTTTTCATCTGTTTAAATTCTAATTTCTCAAAAAAAAAATTGAATTAAAACTATTCCAAGTTTTTAAGCCTTCTTCTACTGACCCAGTTTGGCAGAAAGTCGTGTACATTTTTTCAATTTAATGAGGATCATGGAAACGGTTAAAAACAACCTACTGTCAGGTTTGTTACAGCCACAGGGACAGTAGTCATCTTGATAAAAAATAGTTTTTTTTTGCATATTCACTCACCAGTCACCACTGCAACAGCACCAAGACGCTTGTGGGGTGCTGCTGTGCACAAATTTGTGTGGTGTGGCTATCTATTAGCGGCAATTTTGTAATCCTCCAACAAGTTAGCAGGACCAACAATGCAATAAAGTTGGAGGGAGAAATACAACAAAAACAACAATTATAATAATGATGGAGCGTGCAAATTGATTGTCGCTTTATTGTCACTAAACAACATGTAGTATGTCTGTGAGTTAAAGTTTGTGCAATAAAGTTGGAGGGAGAAATACAACAAAAACAACAATTATAATAATGATGGAGCGTGCAAATTGATTGTCGCTTTATTGTCACTAAACAACATGTAGTATGTCTGTGAGTTTGTTCCCTCTGACAATCCGCCACGTAATGATAAAAAAATGAGTGAAAACGTGAATAAGCATAAAATAATCGTTGCCGTTGCTGTGGCTACTGTTGGACAGGCTGAGAGTGAGAAACAGAGAGTTGGAGGATGACTCAACCATTTTTTCAACCCAGCATTTCTCTGTGCGGCTGCACCAAAAGCAGATTTTTTTGACTGTGTAAGCAAAGATGTCAGGTGTATTAAAATGAGTGATGATATATTTTTTTATATAAAAGAATCAATTTTGTTTGGTTGAGAAAAAAACGCAAATCGCCCAAAAAACCCCGCACATGTGCACGACAAATTTGTAATTCTGCAATTTACGTTTGCATCAGTGCCATATGATGTGCCAATTTTTACAATGTGACATTATTAGTCTATAAGGTAAATATTTTGGCATAGAATTTCACTGTACAAAAGAAAAAAAGAAGAAAATATCAACAACAATAATAATAAATTATCCTGCAATGCTCTTTCTTCGACAGAGAGATGTAAACTCTTCGAAAATTACGTTTATTAATGTTTCTTCGAACATTTTACGATTGAAGGCAAGCCCTCTCTCTCTCTCTATTTATGTAAAAGATTTTGTACAGACTCAGATCTAAACATTTTGTTCAATTTCTCTACCTCCCTTTTTGTTTTGAATGTAAGTTACCTATCTTTAGGTTGGGACTCTGGGATCAATACCCTTCATATATTTGCACATTCTATTCAATCATTTATTTTGTCACTATTTTTATCTTGTTTTTCAAGTAGTAGTAATACTTGTCGTTATACAGTAATCACGGTACAGGTACTGCGCACTTACCCATGTAAATACTGTGCCTGAAAATTTAACACCCCAGCCATACAATCACCGTTTTAATGGCAATAAAACAAACGACATCATTACCAGCCTTCTATTTACTAATAACAAACCGCCGGTGTGTGAACCTATTAGATATGCAAAATGCAAATATGGAAAAAGTAAAGACAAAAAAAAAAAACGTTTTAAATCTTTCGCACATGTTTAACGACACTTTTACTGTGTATTGTGTGCAGTAATTGAAAGGATAAATAGAGTGTTTTTCCCTCCCAGAGCAGAGCATAGGATGTTTTTTTTTGTAGGTGATATTTTTGAGTATTTGCATTTCATTTCAAAATAGGATTTAAATTTGTCATGCACACACAACAAATACGTAAGGACAACACATACACTCACTACTCACTACTCACACGTGTATAACGTGTTATTTATAGTTGCATTAAACATTATTGCCCTCGGCGACGACGATTTCTTTTTTTCACGGATGTGTTCACCTGCAGCAGCATCTTTCCCTTTCAGACAACTTGCTCAACCGTGCACTTTAGCTGTTTTACAATTAGTACAAGTGGCGCTTGTTGATTGAACAAAACTGTGTGTCCTCTCCATCATCTCAGTTTTGGCTTGCCGAAAAACAGTAGTTGTAACGAACATTTTTCTTAAGCCGACACTCATGCTCTATTCATCATGATCGTCACAAGAGACCAGCATAATCTTACAAAAATGGCAATAGGGAAGGAGTCAGAGGACTACTAATACTGTTTTACTACTTAAATACTCTTGCATTTCTCTCCCGCCGTGTTTTGCAAATCTGTTGACACATCAGTTCTGATCCCCTAACATTTTGCAACTTAATCGCACACGCTCAATAGAGAAAAATAAAATATTAAACATAAACTGTGCAGTAGTAAAACAAGAAAATGTGGATGTCAGAGAAACATGCCATTACACAAAAGAATAACAACATTGCCCTTATTCAGCATTAAAAAATAATTTTGAAAGGAGAAGGGGTATCGTCGCATTGTCAAAATCCTGATCCTGAGGATTATCGTCAGAGCTTTAAAGCCAAAGTACCTCTTGTGTCTCTATCATCATTATCGTGTTGGTGTTTGGTACGTGTTATATGGCAAGTCTTAAAGTTTGATACCCCCAGAGGAAAGTTTGTCTTCAGCCATAATCGGCCGTCATTATTTCCTCTGACGCATTATTTATTTATTAGTTGTATTGTGAGTGGCTACATCACAAAATAGTCGGTGAATAGGAAAGTTAATGTCCGTTATTCAAGTAGAACAAGAAGATTTTAAAATGTATTTATAAACAATAAAATCCCTTACGGCAAGAAATATCAGAAATGTGCCGATAATTAAGCGGCGTTGTATTTTTACAACCAGATCATTAATTACTATGATTCTGTATAAAAAGACAAGTTAGGCAAGAAATATCAGAAATGTGCCGATAATTAAGCGGCGTTGTATTTTTACAACCAGATCATTAATTACTATGATTCTGTATAAAAAGACAAGTAAATTAGTACGCTTACAATAGAGCTAAAAAAAGAAAAGAAAATTGCAATGATGGCTTCACGAAAAACCTATTATTTAGCTGAGTATTAAAAACGCAGCATCATCTTTGCATTTCACTCAAAGAAATAAATAACTTTTCAATTTCAAAACTGTTTTCTATTCCTGTCATTTTACTGGGTAAATAGTTTCTTCATTTGAAAAAAAATTACTGCCTAATTTAAAGAAAAGAAAAGAAAAAGTGGACAATAAACAGTGACCGGTTTTGTGGATGAAGAATCAACAGCGCTTCAAAGGAGTAATGTTGTTTTCAATTAAGTAGCTTGGTTCAAGTAAAGTTTTGCTGCAAGTTCCATTATGAATTGCTTGACCTACGAATGTCAAAAAAAGCGTGCCACAGGAATTTTTACAATTGGTATAATTTCCCAAAGAATGCTGTCGAGACAAGGTAATTTTGAAAATTGCAATTGGAAGAAAAAAAGAAGTGAATTGGACGTCGGAGAAGTGTACTGGTTGTAATACTTGTATTATTGTCATTGTCATCTATTGTGACAGTACTGAAAATTGTAATAAACGAGAGATAAAAAAATGCACGCTGTGTAGAAATTTTGTTTTGTGTAGAATGTACACACATACACACAGGTGCAATTAAACAAGTCATTTTTTACCTTTACCTTGATGAACCTCGTTTGGTTGCATGGTCCATACTGCACCTCTCCTTTTCTCTCACCCAACTTAGCTTACCACTACCTACCACCATTATTTCCACAAGCAGGTATAAAAAGACAATAAAAATAACATCAACATTAATAGCCATTGTTATCATTGTATTGTAGTCAGCATGGAAACGAGTTAAATTTTTCTACTTTTTCTTCCAGCGTATACTCATTACTCAAGGAAAACTACAGAAAATACGATTTACTCAATCAACCTAAAATTCCAACTATATTTATTGTTTGTGTGTTTTTTAAAAACTTTTGTAATGTTACAAGGTCAGTCCAGTTTATAAAATTGATGTTTGGTTTGCATTATGTATGCAATTCTTTCTTAAAGTTTTCTGCGCTGCCTGCATAAAAATAATATGCATATGAGGTTGTTGTGACGATGGTGGTTCTACTCCTGCTGCTGCTGGAGAAGATACCACCGATGATGACGGTGACGGGGAACATTGGTGGTTGGTGTTTTTAAGCAGTACGTAGTATTTAGATAGGGATAAATATTTTTTGAACATTATTATTACTTGAACAAACTTGGTTGACTCTCTCTCTCTATTCGGTGGTGGTGTGTGCAGTGTGCAAATTTATTTAGCATTCATTTACAGGGTGCACACTTTAAGATATTCAACTATTCAACCTTACAATTAACGTGAATATCAAACAAGAAAAAAATACAAATGGCAGGTTTCTAGGGAGTGGAGAAGTTTGGGCAGAGGTCCTGTCATTCACGCTGTACCATGGACACATACCGCCAACAATGCATGGCTCCAATCTGGTCCATTCGCAATGGTAAAAGTGAAGACTAAATAGTCGCACAAAGTATTAGTACTATTACCCACAGTTGAGAGATGGAATGGGTCTAAGAGAATGGATTGCGTTAGGAGTAATGGCGTGAGTGAGTAGGTGATTGAAATTAAGAAATGGGTTGGGGCACAACAACGCACTCTCACGACGATGCTATTTTCACGATTCAGACAAGTTGATGATGGTGTCGGGAGTCGTAATATTACCTACCCCTACCCAGCACCCACCTTAGTTGTATGCCTTCTCACATGATTTTGTACGAAAATGAACCTACTTTTTGATTGTTGGCTAAAAATTATTCTCATTTCAAACTTTATATAATCAGCGTAATGTCCCGATGACAATGTATCCATTGATTTGATCCATCAGTGTTCCATGTATATAGGCAATTGTGCAACAATAAGGTGCAAAATCATTGTAGTCATTATCGTCATCATCATCATCGTCTTCGTCATTATCATCTTAAACGACGTACACTATTTTTGCTATTCTAACACCAAAACAGCCACCTGTGTATTTGCCTCAAGTATTAAACTGGTGAACCTCAAATGTATTCTCTTTTTTTCTGCAAAAAATTGGGAATACCGAAATACATGGTAATGATGATAATGGTGACTATGGCGATTGCACAATTTCTTACACTAGTGAAGCATGATGGTGGAGCGAATGAAATTCATGTAGGGCAACTGAATTGAAAACACAGCTTTCTGTCGTACCAAATATCTTTACCCATTTTAACTAATAAATAGCAATATTAGTCCTTTTGCAACCAGAGTAGTCTACACGATAAGTATCACCAATAAAACAGAGTGTCTTCAAAACAGGCTTTTAAACGTGCCTGTCGACATTTTACACATTTTAACTAATAAATAGCAATATTAGTCCTTTTGCAACCAGAGTAGTCTACACGATAAGTATCACCAATAAAACAGAGTGTCTTCAAAACAGGCTTTTAAACGTGCCTGTCGACAGGTACACTGGGGGGCACAAGAAGGTTGTTTCACGAGAGTATTTATGATTGCACGTACAACAAAAATACGTTTGGAGTTTTTTAATCCCCGAAATAAAAGAAGAAAAAAATGACAGTAGCAGTGTTTGGAATAGTAAAATGGTTGTGGCTGTAAGCAACTTACAAATTGACAGCATCTATTACGATGCAAATCCCGCGATGATGTTCTAGCTATTTGTTGCCAGTTGCCATGCTACTGCGCTATTGATTTTTTTAACACGGCGGCAGTAATTAGTGATTACAAAATTTAGGAACGCGCGAAGATTTTAAATTTGCAAATTTAAACACACTGTAGGCTCATCTTGTGTTGATAATTCTTACCCAAGTTGCAATTCAATTTTAGCTCGGTAGTTTCAAGAAATCTGAGTTGCGTAATCAAGAAGCGGAATTTGGCTGCTCCGAGAAAAGTTGCCGGCGATGATATTGACGACGATGATGATGATTTTAGCAATAAGCAACAAGAAAAACGTACGTGAAGAATACGGAAGCAGGGATTGCAAACAATTTTGTCATTTGTATGGGGTTATTAATTATGTATGCAGGTACGACAGCAAAAGTTACGAGAATGATGAAGCCGTTTTTTGGCATATTTTCCCAACTGTCGTCGTTGCATTGAGGTGACATATGTATAAAAGAAATAGGTAAAGTAAAATTTCGTACAAACACTCACAGAAGAATGACACTTGCTTTGTTGGTTTTGCAAATAAAAAAGAGTCTGTCATCATACCTGTGTGCGGCTATTATGATTTTATTCTAAAAAGAGACGACGCATTATGATGTCATATGAGTAGTTACTAAGAAATTCCTCATTCACACATCCATCATCGTCGTCGTCGTCATCATCCTCATCATTTACAAGACGGAAGTAAAACGGAATTTTAACAACTTGTCGTGCTTGTCTGTATGTCTGGATGAGAGAACACAATTTAATTATTACGTTTTATTTGATTTCTGGCTCTTGCTTTATTATGCTGCCACTTTCAAAATTTTTTCTTGAACTACATTTAAATATGCAAATACACGTACATTTTTACTTGAACAAACAGTTAGAATTTACCAGCCTCAAAAATTAGTCACATGCACGTCCACGATGTAGCACTACAGAAGAATATCTAATTTTTGTAGACAGGCGAACTTAATATAATTTTTTTCACAACAAGCAACGTAAAAAAGATTTTTTGGTAATTTTATAGACACATGAGGACTGACGACAACAAAGCATGTAGAGACACCACTAAAAGAAAATGTTGAATAATGCTAAATTATTGCCACAGTTTAACAACGCCATCCGTTTTTTCACACTGCATGTCACGACACGACACCAACAGGGATAAAACACCGAATTGATCCTTTCTCTCTCTCCCTCGAGAAATTTTGTCACCAGACCTAACCATCATCGACCCTCTTGCGTCTTATGTGACTCACGCTCTATTGTTTGATATCATCATCTTCTAAAAACGAACAACAATTACACGACTAGTGTGACAAATAGTACCGGCCACAAAAAATGTATATCCCGGCAAGCCATGTGAAGAGCGCTGTTGTGTTATCCATCATTTACTCCACTGCTGTCATCTGGGTTGCCATATTGTCGCTTGGTTTGACACGCACAGTATTACTATTTTTTTCAACAGTCCATTCCTCGATATAATTTATGGTTCTTTGTATTCCTAAGTAGTATTAGTCTTATAATGTGTCCAAAATAAGCCCCATATTTGAGTTTCTCTTTTTTCCTTTAAAGTTGTTAGTGGTTTTCCATTGTCGTCTAATTCAAAAATAGACATGCATAGGTAATAAGAAGGAGAAAGAAATTTTGTGGTTTTTTCATGCCGACTTAAATTAGCATGATATTCACATCGCATGATTGTTAATTATGATTGCTCCTCCCCTCTCTCTCTCTCTCTGTTTGTGTGTGTGTCTATCTCCGTCGTCTCTCTGGAAATACGCTTTGTTTCAAATTATTACTACAAAAAGTTTTTTTTAACAAAAAAGCCTCAAGGTTTTTTGGCAAGTGTAAAATTAAAAATTGAAATTTTACATTGTTGCGAAATTTACTTCGCTCTTTAAATATCAGTCTCTATAATTTTACGAAACCAATCGTGTCAGTCAACGTATCAATTTTAGAAATTACAAAAAAAGCTGTCTAGTTTTTTTTTTCCTGCTTGAAACAACGCTACAAAATAACAGCGTGTTGTAACTAGCGATGTTCTGCCGTCCTTCAAAGGCACTGTTTAAGTCGTATGCCGTGCCACTATGACATTGCTGTAGACCACCATCTTTGCAAAAAAATGTTGACCACTGTCCATGTTCATGTATACACAGTTGTTAGCATCGAACCTCCAACTGAAACAATCGTAATTGACAAGTGTGGTCTTATGCAACCTATTGTATGAGGCGCACAAAAATTAGCATTTTTTATGCTTGATTGAATTTTTAAAAGACAGGGAAATTTATGCTGTTGAATTATGAATTACGGTGTACGTAATATATCAAGGAAAATATTTTAATGACGGTGTTGTCCTTCTACTTGCTTGACTAATGGAAGTCACTGGATACCTCTGGAATGCTACCGTTATTTCTTGATGTGCCGTTTATCTTGGTTGCAGGGACGTATTGATAATTACAATTAAAAGTTAAATGTTATATATAAGGGCAAGTAGGTAATAAAATGAAATGGTAACAAAGGTGGTTGTGGTGGTGGTGTGAGTGCCTTCTTCTGCTGTATGAAAATTTCGTGACAAGGACCTGTGGATAATGAGGTGTGGAAAGGGAGATTATCATTATATTCTGTCCATTTTCGTCTATTGTCACCTGTCTGTGTATTTGGGGGCTTGTTTATGCCGTGTTTCACGCAGAGAACAGAGAACTCATTATTGAGTTGAGTTGTCATGTTGCTGGTACAAATCAATGTCGTTTCTCTGTGAATGAAACAAAAAGTTGGTAAAGGTCAACTTTTATACTTTTTATTGTTGTGTTGCACATGTGGTGCATGAATCACAACCATCATTTATGACAGCAACAATCGCAATTGTTACTTATACGACCAGGAATAAAAGAAAAGGAACGCCACGAAAACTCATCCGGCTATAACGACATGAGTGCTAAAAACTAGCAATCAATAAGTTTCACATATATATTTCTACCATTTAAAACTAAGTTATCGTAATCACGGAAACCAGCAATCAAATGGAACTTTTTATCACTCATAAAATGTACACGAGTAAAAAAAAATTTCAAGGAAGCACGACACAAAAAAATGTCTACGATTCTTGTGCTCGCATTCCCATTATAACACGCACGAAAAGAACATTTTGTTTAAATATGCGTGTTAAAAGCATTTAAATTTGTAAACTTTTCAGTTGATTCTAAATGTCTACGGTTCTTGTGCTCGCATTCCCATTATAACACGCACGAAAAGAACATTTTGTTTAAATATGCGTGTTAAAAGCATTTAAATTTGTAAACTTTTCAGTTGATTCAACTCTTGCAATACAAGATGCGTTGTTTTTTAAGCCATTAAACAGACGCCCATTGGCCCATTGTATCTCTATCCAAAAAAAATGCTTTACTCTTTGTCTCGTCTTTCGCCATCCATCCATTAAAAATGTTTTGAATCTCACAGAGAATAAAGAACCAGGATCGCAGTTCAATTCTTCTGGTTTCTCCAGACAGACAAAACAGGCGGTTTTAACGGCCTCCATTGACAGAAGAAGAACACTGATTTGAAAAATCACTTTTAATTTCTACACAGCCGCATCCCTATCAAGACCATTGCATTGCCTACAATAAGCGTTCTCACAGATCTTGTAAGTGTGTCATCATCATCGACAAAAGAGGATTTTCAGTTACAATTGTACAATGCACATAAATGTGATGCATATGTACACTTATGTATTTCATTGTTGTGCGTGTTGCATAGCCAGCCACTGCTGCGTTCTATCAACATTTTCCCCCTTTTAGTCATGCTTTTAAGATAAAAAAATCATTTAAGAGGGATTGTGAAGAAGAAGATGAGCACTAGCACCGCCGTACCTACTAGGTACGTAAATGTAAGATATATGCGCAATAAATATGGCAACAAGGAAGAAAAAGAGAGCTCAAATGAGATGAACAAATCTAAAAAAGATTGTGTGATTTATATTTTACATTGCTACAAACACACACAAATACAGCAGAACATTTAAATTTACAAGGGAACAGACAATATCAGTGTAATTCAGTTTCATCAAAAACATTAATAGTGGTTGGTGGTGCCTAATTTTTTAAAGGTTTACCATTTAAGTACAAAATATGCATAACTTAGCATAGTGGTTCGTGTAGGAACAGGCTCCCATGAGGAGCAAAACGACGAAAAAGAAAAAAAGACATTCCAAAAAATCCAAAAGCTTCTTTGATGCAATCCAGAACCCCTTACCGTGAATAATCACTTTGATTCTTGATTCATGGCGTGCATGCATGCCTGTAAATAGGGAAGAACTTAAGATTAAAAAAGAGTTTCTCACAAAATATTTCACAAAGGAAGGAATTTTTATAAACGTTTTACAGTACACATTCATTTAATATTGTTGTTAATATTAAACAATGTAAATTCCTATAAATATAATGAATATACACATCTTGACAATTGCCTTAGCGATTACCGATATCATTCTTTGTATACAATCAACAAAACAACTTTAAACTTTTTAGAAATGATACAATAAAATAGGAAGAAAGTTACGGTGCGGGGCAGATTCGAATATCGTAGTAAATTAAAACGACAAAAAAATGTCAGTGGCCAAATTGAAGAATTACGGGTGCCTCTGCGTTTTAAATTTAAGTTTAATATTTTTTCAATGCCCGTTAACAGTGACTATATTATCAGTAGAAATGTCGGGATACTTGTCATTGGAACATTTAAGTACATCATCGTCAAATATTTAATAAATGGAGTTATATGAAGTTGTATGCATAAAATATTTAATACGTTATTATGATAGCCCCGCGGCGGTGTATTACTCACTTCATTGTATTTATTATAATTATAGGACACACATATTTTTAAAGAGATGTCTATCTTGCCACATATTTGTGCTTAGAGCAGAAAAAAATAGTTTTTTTGGTAAAAAAAAACCGTGCTCACTGTTTACTATTTTACTAATAATGCACACACGCATAATATTGTATACCAATAACAACAAAAACTGTACAAACGACACATAGCCAGCTACAGATAAGCAGGAGAGCGAAAATAATAAAAATATCTGCATATCTACTTCTCTACATTTGTGTGCGTCTGCGTAATAAACGTCGTTACACAATCGCGTTATGCACAAGCACAAAATGTATTACTTTACTCGCACAAACTTACCTGCCGTTTTAAATATAATAGTAAGCAAAGAAGTAGCGTAAAGTATGAGCTGTCCTTATTGTCTAC
>JAHZNB010002442.1:0-57760 GCA_027744295.1 Callyntrura guangdongensis | reverse complement strand
AAAGAAGAGTAAAACGGCGAGAGACAGTCTTTCCTTTCAAGCGTCTTATAAAAGCTTACCTCTTCAAATTATACTCACCTCTCACAAAGTTCCTTGTCATGCAGGCAGTAAGGTTGTTGGTTGAATTTTGAGGCAAAATGTAATTTTCTTTTCGTATTGTTTAATTTTTCGCTCTCAAGCTCTCTCTCTCTCTCTCTCTTCTCTTTTTCTTAACAATTTACATTTTCCCTCTGGATAATATTTCCATGCAACAACAACATTCTACCTACTAGTAGTAGCTGAACTTGATTAGGTAAACACTGAAAAGTTCATGTTCTGCCCCTTCTCCACACAAACACACCATTTCTTCGTCTGTTATTATTCCTGTCTGTAGAGTGTGGTTTGTGATGGGAAAAACCGGATGGAGAAGAAGAGCTACTTTTTTCTTCAAAAGAAAAAAGTGTGTCTGTGTGAATTCAGGTGCGTTCTCATGAAAAAACCGGACGTTTGGTAGATATATAAAATGTAATCAGCACTGCATGCTCCTCTCCTCCTCTCTTTCTCTCATTCTCTGTTATTGTTGCTGCTGCTGTGCACACTCAAGCGAGTAAGTCAGCCCAAGAAAAAAAGAATAAGAGGAAAATGTCCTCTTCACTCACGACAACAACGATATATTTGAAATTGTGTATTTTCAAGTTGGCTGAATTTCTTATATTGCTTGTCTCATTTTTTTTCTCTCTCCGCTGCTGTTACTCCTTATGAGTTTTCTTACTATTATTATTATTGACATGGTAGCATGCTTGCATGTACCTGTATTATGGTAATGCGTGCTTGCATACGTGCATCTACACTCTCTACAATAGCTGTAGTAATAATAATGATAACAATAATGATGAATATAATATAAATATATTATCTTCTCAAGAGGGAGAGAGAGAGCAAGATAAGAGGAATAGGAATACTAAAGTGCATAATGGGCTGAGCACGATGACGATGAGAATGTCAGGAAACAGGAGGGAGGAGGATGTTGTGGGAGTTTTAAAAATAAAATCTCAGAAAACTTAGGTGATAGCGTCTTTTTTTTCTCTCTCTCTCTCTCTTCAAACTGTGTTTGTACAGGCATCAGATTAATGTTGCTAGGTGGTACACAGAGAGAATCAAGCCAGAGAGTCAATCTGGCATGAGGTGGAAACTGATGAGGATGAGATGGTTATTGGTACCATTTTTATACCTTTTCTTATGATTACCTCGTTGTACAACAGTCATTTATTCGCAGAACATTTTTTGACATTGTCGCACAGAGTAAAAAAAATAAGAAGAAAAAACAAAATCGTTTGTTATACGAAACCTTGAACCAGGTATTTCAAAAGCAGTCAGGTAAAGTGCCAGTCGTAAAAAAGTACATTTTTAACTTTTTTCCTGCTGGTGCATGCAGTAGTAGTTGTTGTTGTCAAGTCAAGTCAGTCAGAAGGAAATGGTAATCATCAGAATGATGAGGAGTGCATGAGCAGCAGCAGAAGCATCATCATCACTATCATGATAATCATGATGATTATCATTATCATCATCACTACCGTCGTCACCGTCATGAAAACGTTTACTTGTTTCCCAGTCATGATTTTTCCTCTTTTTTCTATTCTCTCTGTTGCTCTGTTGCCGCTGCAGATCATGATAATGACAACGACGACGTTGTGTCGACTTACTTATTTTCAAACTCTGTTTTCTCTCTGTGCCGTTTTTGGCTTTCTTTGACTTGTTGTTAGTCTACTGCTGCGGCTAGTACGAACTTGAGCAAAAATATAAAAGGTTAGTGTCCATAATGACAAGTTCAACGGTAACCATCCGCAAATAACATTGTTTTTTCGCCAGAGGATACCAAGTTCACGAAAAGAGTTAATCTTTTTTGAGAGAAGCGCAGTCATAGTGTCTTCAAATCACGACGCCGATTTTGTTGTTATTGTCATCTTTCTCAAATACATAATAGGCTGTAATTTTATGCGTACGTATACACCGGTTTGCAGTGTTACTGATAATAGCGCTGCTCTTGATGATGATGATGATGTTGGCGCTGGGGTAATGATGGAATGAATAATGCGACGACAGAATGATGGGGCTGTAAAGCAATAAAGAAGAATAAAGTTGATGATGATCACACACACAAGGCTAAGAGGAAAAGAGACTAGTTAGCTTAACTAGCAAAAAAAAATTGACATAAATACTTCCTCTGCCGTCAGGATCATCATCATTAAAGAAAGATTCCCCGTCATAAAATTAAAATGCTGCAGAGATGGTGACAAAAGAAGCAGACAAATATAAGAAGAGCGTGTGGTTTGGTGACGATCATGGGGGAAACAGTGACAAGAACGACTATTTACTGTTGTTCTTCGTGAGTGTTTGTGTGAGCTGCTCCAATGAAAAGTACTAGCGGTGGTAGTGACGATGATGGTGATGGCCGTAATATAGTAATAGCAGTTGTACGTAGTATACAAGAGATAGACTAGGTGTAAATTTGTAGTTTGAGCTTGTAAAGTTTTATGACACCACCACCACCATCGTCATCATCATCATCATCATCATCACGATCATCATCGTTATTCCTCCCCAAGAACGCTAACAAAGCAACAAACCTTGGTTTTAAAAAGGCGAGAGAGACACCCTGTCTCACCAACCAACAAAAATGTATATACACAAAAACCTACATTGTCGATTCTCATTCAAAATAGCTAAAGAATTTAAATACACCTTTTTTGTTGGCTCTTGTCTCCTGTAAATATAAGTATATACACACTTTGAAAAGAAATGCAGTGTGGAAAATCCTCGAGGGTACATCATCGTCATCTTCATCATCATCATTCCCTCGGTACACAATGATGCCTGCGTTTGTCTGGTCTCTCTTTATTGCGTAGAGAGCGTAATCTTCTAAGAGAGTCGCTTTTTTTCTGGTGTGTGCAGCAGAGTGATGGTGTGGACCCAACTTGTTTCTTTCTTGTGCGTTTGAGTCAAGTTGAGGGGGAGAGCGAGACAGGAGTCATTTTCTAAAAGTTCCGTTTTTCCTCGTAAAGTAGTTTCAATCTGGTTGATCCTGGAAAATATTCCGGGGCGATGAGGATGATGTTGATACAGCTACGATAATGATAATAATGTACTGAGGAGGGTACTGACGTGATTTTTACCCAAGTTGAGTTCATTTTGTGTATGCTGTTGTTGTTATTACTGTCACAGTGCTGCAGCAGCAGATGTATTTTGGTGTTGTTGATGTTGTTGTAGAGGTGCATTTATGTAATGCACACCTAGATAGCTCCAGCAGCAGCAGCAGTAGGATTGGATGGTATTTTTTCATTCTTTGCCCACAAAAGGAGATGATTATGCACGTTTTTCCTCTCTTCCTCTTGCCTTCCTTCCTTCTTTAGTAAAGGGATGACGCTGGTATTTCGATTGAGGTGATAGTAATAATAATAATGATAGTAAGTAAAGGAGCAGCAGTTGGAGAGGTGCAACTACATTTGCATTGTCAACTGTGTAAGTTTACCTTGAAAAAATATATGCATACGTGTACGTGCATACATTCTTAATGTATTACTGTCTTCAGGTGTGCAAGTGTGTAGACGGGATTTTCTTTTTTCATTTCTGTGATATTATCCATTACTCTAGTGTTCATAAGGTGTAAGGAAGGAGAGACTTTTTTTTCTGAATGATGATGTTATTATGGTTGTACTGTATATTTGAACGCGTTTTTTTCTGCTGACTGTTATATAAACGACACACACAAGAGAGGACGGGGGTAAAATTAATTCAATGTCAGATATATATGCCCTCTCTTTGCCTTAGTAAAGATAAAGGAGAAATATATACAGAAATATATAGTTCTCTCCTTCTTTTGAGCCCAGGCAATGCCGCAGCAGAGGAAGGAAGAAGGAAGGAACAAATCAGTTGTTTAAAGAATATTAGTCATTTTTATGACGTTCTGTCGCCTTTTTATGTCTTCCATTTTCCCCATTTTCTTTACGTCTTCTTTATTTTTCCCTTTTTTAAGGGTTAGACGCTTTCTCATTTATCATAAAAAACCTTAAAATTAATGTATTTACTGTACAGAAAACACGACATAACTTGCAAGTAAGTGGTGACATCAGCAAAAAGAAAGAAACTTTGAACTGGGCAGTGCTGCTTTGTAAAAAATGTGCACAATTTGTGGCGCAGGATTGTCGGGAGAAACAACGCAAATATACAAGTATTTATAGTTTTTATAGCGACAGAAATTCTTATGAATTATTTTCTTTTGATGTAAGTCTAATAGTGGCTGGTCAGTTGAGAGGAAAAATAATACAAGTTTTATTATCCGTTAAGCTTGTATTAATATTCTTCCTTTTGCCAAGAAATCGAATATTTCTTCTTCTTTTTCCTCTTAAAAATCTTCCTGCATTTTTCATGGCACATTTTTCCTTCATATTCAAAACAAACAACGCTGTTGCGCCTATTGCGCCTCCATTCGATATACTCCACATCCACTCCTCTCTCTCTCTCTCTCTCTCTCTTTCTGCTTTATTATTATAATGTGTTGAGTAAGACATTAAAGTATACACACCCAACAAAAAACCAAGTAGAAAAATGTAGTGAAGGAGCAGTAAATATTTTACCATTTCACTTTTATTATTCAACGTGACCATTTTCGCCGCTTAGCCGAAGCAGCATAACAGCAAAAGGGCTCTTCTTCGTGTGCAAAATGATGTTTACTTTTTGCATGACCATATTTAATAGGGATACATTTAAGACGACGACGACAACGAGAGACGACGATACCACAAGCTCTAAACTCTCTTTGGTGCTGGGCTATAGTAAATGGTATTGCTGCTACCGTTTATTTTTTTATTTATTGATATTTTGTCCCACGCTACCCACATCACACCAGATTTTTCTCGTTCCGCCTACCTACCCCCTCCTCCACTCTCTTTCTTGCTGGTAGGAAGTACATTATTAATATTATTGTCATCTCTATTTTATTATTATTCTTGGTATTATTATTCCCCCTACAATGGAGGATTTTTGCTATATCACACTAGTCACCACCACCGCCACCACCACAGCACAAGCAACGGTAGAGCCACTCCACTGCTATGCCAACACCACTACATACTTGGTTATTACATTATTTATTACCATTATGGAGAGCTAACTACCCAGAACGCCTATAAACTATAAAGATGGCAGGGAACAAACAGAATGAATGAATCTTTTATATAAAATGTTTTATTATTTTTTTGCGCATTTCGCTATAAAAGGCGTTTATCACTCCGACACAACAACAACAACTGGTTGTAGTAGTAGTAGTAGTTGTAGGAGTATGATAAGTACCACTACCACATACTAGTATTTATTTACTACTGCCTCACTTTCATATTGTTAATAAAAAAGGTGACAAGGAAGGGAAAGAGAAAAAGGAAGATGTAGTGCCTAAATGGAACACTCAAGAGTTGACTAGCATTTAGGTTATTATGGTAAACGATAACAAGCGAGGCTCTACAGTTACAGTTTTAACAGCAACATTATCAACGGTAATACCACCTTCCTTTACAAAATGTCTTTCTTGTTGTAAAAAAAAATAAAATATTGTAAGAATGTCATTATTACCTATTTATTACCATCATTATCGTCATTATTATCAGCATAGCATAATAATTTCCAAAGCGATTTCTAATTGAGTTTGAAAGGGAAACATAAAAATTATGAAAAGAGCCCTTGTCTTGGTAACATGCGGCTGCTGCTGCTGCCGTTGCTTGATCCTGCTGTTTGCGTGGGCGTCCACCACCACTCAAATTGCATTTAATATTTTTGTTCGAGTGAAAAAAGAAACAGGGAACTGTTTATGCGTGTCTGTGTGAGAAAAAGAAGGAAGGAGAGATATAAAAAGGAGCAATTATATGCCGTGTCAGAGTCGAGAGTATAATCACTATCACTGTGTTTTATGCGGTGGCGTATTTCATGCACAATCAGCACTCATTAGATTTGTACATTCTGGTGAGACATACCACCTATGTTTGCAATTATCAATAGAGAATCGTATAATATGTACGCTACATTGTTTACCAATTTACATGCTTCATGCAGAAAAGCGTTTTTACACAATACAACATACAACAGTAGCAGTGTTGGTGGGGACTACAACGGTGGCAGTATTTAGCAATAAAGTAGTAAAAAAATCAGCCAATGCAGCTGCTGTCATTCATTGCATTGTTGCTATAAAAAAACCGCACTTACAAACAGCAAGACAGCCAGGTGAGAGAGGGAGGGAGGGGGAGCTTCAGCAGGAGCAGCAGAAAAAACAGTAAATAAAATGAACAAACGAATGCACACATTTCCCGTGGTGATTTTGATTTTATTGATGATAGTAACTAGGATAATAAATTTAAAAACAGTTTTTTAAAGCACAAGAGAAGATTCAGTATTATTTTGTAGGGGAAAAGTACAAAAAATGAAAAACTTGCGTAACAGTCATTATCAGCGAGTTCTTTTGATGTTGATGTTGTGGTGGTGCTGATGGGTCGGTTGGTGTTCTTTCTGCAGCTAATCTGCATACATACTTGGCAGCCAACCGTGCATGTTTGCTGCACCACGGGCTTGAAAACAACGAGAGTTTCAACAGAGTAAGAGAGAGAGAGAGAGAGAGAGAGATCAATAATAAAGCTTTAGAATATATATCGTAAGACTTATGGAATTTTACTGTCTTACGGCTTTACTTTAACATAGCAACTTTATTTTTCAAATGTACATATTTAAGTCTCTATGAGAAACTTATGCATGCATCAACGTTGAGCCTAAGTTGTTGTTAAAAGTTAGATTAAAGTGGAGGTGACCCTGTCAACTAGCCCTAATGTTACTCAGGGGAATCCGCCGCCGTTAGAGCCCACAGAAATATCAATCCATCAGGGCTAAAATTCGTACACTTAAACTTAAAACTATGTTTTAACTTAGATGGCGTATGCTTAAGTGGCAAGTTAACTTACCCAGAAAGTTGGAATCCCCACCAGGGATTTATTTCCAGAACTTATCATCAACCTCACTAGAATCATTGACCATTGATGCCAGCTAGCGAAAACATTGCAATTTAAAAAGTCCCTTAAAGAGTTATCATCCGTACGGCCGGACAAAGCAAAATTCTGTTTTCGCAGTTTAGCTGGTCGTAAATACATAATAACAAAAGAATATAGAATACAGTTAAAACAGTAACAAGTTATTATTATATGAGGATGACGACATCATCATGTCATTCTCAAACTGAAAACTGCTGCTGCAAGAGGCAAGCAAGAAAAGGTGCAAAGAGAAGACGACGATGATAACAGAGTATTATAGCAGAAGACGATGAGTTTAAGTTATTATAACAGAGTAAAATAGTGGGAAATACTAGGCTGGGGGAGTAGTGACAGTACAATGTATTGACGTTGGTGGTGGTAATAAATGAATGAAACTGAAGAGTTTATTATATATGCTTAAAAGGTATATGTTTGCTAGATAATACGTGTGTGCTAAATAAGGACAAGCTTAAATGAAAATCGTCAGTGTGAGTGTAGCCGTTGTCGTCGTCATGATATCTAAGAGAAAAAAGAGTAATTGGGTTTTAAACCTGGTAAAAAAACATTGTATTTATGTATGTATTATTTATCATTAATATATTGGCAGAGGGAGAGAGAGAGATGAATGACTTTTTTCAGAATACATTTTACACTTTTAATACCTGTCCGATTCTCTGGTTGTTTTATTGCCGAAGAAAATGTTGTTGTTGGACAACATGAAATACGAACATGTGTTAGATTTCGTTGTTTGCAGTTGATATCTACGTGAAACGTGATTGCAAGTTATGAACTTAATAGAAACGCGTTCGTGTTGTAATTGTATAGATATATACACGTTTGCATGGCATGAATGCATATGTACGTGTGGGTAAAAAACGTATACGTAATGATGTGGTGCGGCGGAGGTGGTGGTGGTGGCGGTGTGCGGCGTGGTGTTAATGGAAGCTGAAGTGGTCAATGAGGCAAATGCAAAAAATCGGGTGGCTCTTACTCTCTGACGTTCTCTCTCTCTCATCAAAGCAAAACAAGTAAATTCATAATGGTAATAATAACAAGAATTTTTCTACAGCCACTGGCAATACAATTTATTTACATCCATCCGATCATCCCCATCAACTCGTCTTCAATATTCCAATTCCAAGCAGCAGCGTAGCGTTCTAGAGAACCAGTGTGTGAATGAGTGTACAGAAATGGGATGTTCAGTCAAAGATGAAAATTTTGCAAGCATTGTTTTTGAAGAGTTTCCACTTCTCTCTCGCTCTCGTCCACTCAATTGCCCATTTATCCATTTACCAAATGGAAGGTACACACAAACAAAACTAGATATGTTTGCTCTTTATTCTCGTTGTTATTATTATTACAACTTGTGTGACTGCTGCTGTTATAGTACATAGTATTTATTTACATGGTCGCCTCACTCGCCTCGTCCGCGCGTCCAGTCCCTTTTGCAGAGTCCACTACCATAAGCCAACCAGAGCTGGACATTTCACCGGTGGCTTTGTGGCCATCGACAAATGTCCAGGGCACCGACCATCACAAGGCCACTAATCAAAGGCCACCGACCACCGACATATTTTAGGGCCATCGGCCATCGACTGAGTTTCAGGCCACCGGCATCCGGTGTCCTGCCCTGCTCTGAAGTCAACGTCATATTACCACCACCAATTACTATTGATATCACAATGGCAAAACGAAAGCAATAATCATAATAATTTAGTCCTCTTCTCTTTGCTCCCTCTCCTTTTTTCGACATCTTATGTACATACACACACAGTCGTCCTCTCTTAACATAACTTTTTGGCTTGGTTTCAGATTCACTTTCGTTTTTTGCTCTTTTCTCCTCCTCCCCTCCCCTCTCTGTCTACAGCCACTTGGTATAAACGCTTAAATGCGAAGCCAATGTGCATTATAATAAGTTTACATTCAGTGAATTTATATATACACCATGTCGCTGCAGTTCTCGTGGAGGAGGAGGGGGTGCTTCATAATAAGCCGAAAAATATGGTTGCAGCTTTAATGGGAATAATAAAAAATAACAATGCACAAGACACAATACACCCTCTTCTGAAACACACACCACCGTTCAATAAATCGCTTCTGTTGGCTTGTTACACAGTTATCATTATTATCCCTTAACCATTGCAAACATCAGCAGCTGTTGCTCTCTTCTCCCTTCTCTCCTTTCCTGTCTGTTCACTGAAGAGTGCTGTGACTAGAGGACTGTCTGCGCAACAAGACGGCAACAACGCCATAGCAGCAGAGCATTTATATGAGTAGGTAGGTAGGCAGGAGCTATAAACGTCATTGCAAAAGACATCATTGTTTCTTTTTTTTGCTTAACTGTGTTTTGGACGACGACGACGGGACAAAACATTCCCTCAAAAATGTTTTCTTCCAATGGGTAATAATAACAATAAAAAAAATAACAGCTAGGCAATGTACTAGAGAGACTTTGTGTTTGATTGACATATTTTTTCTTCATATTTATTGTCCATCAACTGCATTTCAGTCGTCACCCGTCCTGTCATCATCGCCACCTCCCCCTGTCCGCCGACTTTTTTCTGCTGATTTATTATTAACAGTTAGTTTATTTAATAAGCAGAAAGAAGCAAGATAGTAGTAAATAAAACGACTGTTTGCTGGGACGACGACGAGGTTCGAGTCTGATGACGACGTCAACCGATGCATCCATTTTTTTCTGTTGAGCAATATAATGTGCATGACGTCGACAATCGTAAAAAACACGGTAGAATAATGGTAACAACACTAAAGCACCTCTGCCGTCATTAAAGAGATATTAATATTAAGTAATTATGATTTGCTTTAATGGATGGTCAGACAGTTCATTTCATTCGTATGGTTTTTTTCCTATAGGTGTACAATCCACATGTTTGTAATTGTCGAGTGTACCACTTTTTAAAATAGAGACAGAACGAAGGCTAATCAAATTTTTTTTGAAAGGGAGAAAGGGCACTTGGCAAAAAAAAACTGTTTCTAATTACAAATTATTTCCTTCTGCCTGCAATAATTATCGTTATCGCAACATCAACGCTGCATATCAGACTGCGTTGTCGTTACTATTATTACTATCACTATTATTTTTAATGATGACGAGAAATGGACATAAAACATGGTCATCAAAAATACTGACTTGACTCTGATGAGATGATGATGACGATGATGATTGCTACTCACCACCGTACCACCGTTCTAATAATACAAAACAATCACACTCAGTCAGTCAAAGAAAAAGAACACGACGACAAGAAAAAAAGAAGAAAATGATTACTTTTTTCTGACCACTCTACTATCATCATTTGCAATCATCATCCCCATCAAGCGACGACAACGCTGTCGCCATTTTTTTTAATTTCATGAAAAGTTTGAGCTCATGCGATGCCTATTGCCTAGATGCTGACTTGTGTTCAGATGTATTGGCTGGTAGTGGTGTTGGCGACGGTTGATGATGGTGTGCGCAATTAGCGCCACTAATGACATTAACTACACACACTAAACTCAATCTGACTTTGAGCGATGATGCGTTTTTCGTTTTCATTGTTGCTATTATTAATGTTACGTTGCTGCTATTATTATTTTTATTACTTTTACACTACCTAGTTGAGTTTTTTTCTCTGCTTGTTGGCCCACATGACTCCGACTCTAATTCGACCGTCTTGTATTTTTTCTTCGGTTGGCTTTGTATTTATTGGAGCAGAAAATTCTTTATCAGTCAACTACAACAAGGCTACTTGATTTGACACGTTGTAGCAATAACCATTATAACGATAGAGAGGCCCAGCATCATCAATAAAAAACAACAACAACAGAAATCAGTGCACGACGGCAAAATCGTACCAACCGTCAAACGTGGCGATCTAACCAAGCCTGTCGAAAATTGTAAGATTTCATTGTGTCGCGTCAAAAAGTTTACAGTTCAAAATTCTTTCGAGACGAGATTTTTTACCTGTCTGCCCCCAGTGGAAACTTCCAGCCCAATAGCAAGATTTTGCAACCCTGGGAATCGGTCAGTCGTAGTCGGTCTTGTCGGTCGGTACATGATAAAATGTTGAATTCTTTTCGGTATCAGAATGTCCGTTCATGTTTGCCTTTTTGCATCATCTATCTTATTCTCATCTCATACACACACACACAAGGCAGGCAGGTTAGTGGCAAAGCAGAGTGAGTGTCTGTGTGCGTGGAGATGAAATGTGTGTGCTGTCTATGCTGCACTCATTGTTGCATTTATTATTACGTTTTTATGTAATACTTTGTCGTGTTCATCTCCTTTTTTGCTCACAAATGTGTGAATGCAAATCCACATTACATCACTCACATCGATATTCATCATCAGTCAGCAGGAAAGATGAGTTTCATCAGGGTTGAAAAAACCTTTTAGATCAAACATGCAAAGTAGAAAAGACCAGATAGAGACGAGAGTTAAGAAGACCTAAAGAAAAAGATGCGGAGAGGCGAAGAAAAAAAGATTGCTTAGGCTTGCTGGTTTCTTTGCACTTGAATGCACTACTCTTCAAAATCTTTATAATCTCATTATCATCATCAACATCATCATCAACAACAACAGCAGCAACAGCGATCGTCTTCGAAGTCGTTGCGCGTTGTAGTCTCTTCTCGCAGACAAGCCAAAATCTACGTTTTTCCACTGAAATACAATACGTTGATGAAGGAATATCAGTTTACCATGTACAAGAATAGGAAGATACCTACTTGAACAAGTAAAAAAGAGACATGAGAGTCGCAAAGCACCAATAATAATAAAATAATAATAATAACAGCAGCAGCAGCAGCATCAACTACATTTTACAAATATGGTTGGTTGGGTGGCTATATAGCTGGCTGGTTGGTAATGCAGGAGCATCTCTTCTTTCAAGAAACGCTTAGGATTATTGGGCTTATTTTATTTTTCATAGTTATCATGCATGATCATCATCATCATTCTCTCCTATTTTTCTATCAATACTACTACTCCCTTTTGTGAGGAGAATCTTGATATTGATGCGTGTAGACAGATGCATAGACACAGAAAAAAGGAAAAATTATGAGACATGGTAGAGAAATGTTAAAAACGAGAGAGAGAGAGAGAGAGAAGCAACTTCGCATTTTTGGTTACCCTTCACGTTATTTATTATTCATACCTGCTGTTGTTGTTATATGAATGAAGTAAGTGAAAAAAATCCTTTTAAACCGGATATTATGTACTTATTACGGAGATGTTGTGAATCTGTTGCTATTTTATTATTAACCACGGGTCTTAAAAAGAGATCTTTTTAGCGGAATGGTTAATAATGATGAGGAGGAGGACGGTAGTATGGTGCTGGTAAAAGAGGGAGAGAAGAGAGATGCCGTTGTAAAGCCGGACTTCTTTTGTATCCCTCTTTGAAAAGTTTGTTCGGTTGGCTTGAAACAATAAAACAAGTCTCTAAAGTCATTTTTAATTCATGCAGACTCGGTGAACTAAAAAAGGAGGCAAATGTGAAGAAAATGGAGAAGAGAGAGTATTCTCCGCGTAATAAAAAGACCTACTTGCTCAGACCAGAGAGAGGGAGAGAGAGAGAGAGGAGGTTCAAGGTATTTACTCCTCGTCACGGAGAATCATAGTATAGTGGTTGTTGATGTTGTCATCATCATCATCGTCATCATTATCATACGCTTTCCTAGTAAAAGTGCTTTGTCTTTATTTATGCATGCAGGTAGTTTGAATGCAATATGCATGTATGTACAAAGATTAAATATTAAAACAACTTCATACAATCACAGTAATAATAATAGTAACGATAGCATAATAGATGATGAAGGAGAAAAGGAGGAGGACAGCGAGAGATTTTCCTGGGTTTGTTGTGCTCGGTCATCATGTTATTGTAGCGCCGTTTCGTCTTGTTCCATCATTCATCCATCCATATTCAAACTAATTCTTTCTTTCTCTCTCTCTCTTTCCTTAGCTTATCTCTACCTATTATCGTTCTGCCAATGCCCCTTCTCATTCTGTCGTTGTATTTTATTGATGGTTTCCATACAAGACTTGACGACGATGCGACATTTAATATTTTTTCCCTCTTTTATTCTTCATATTCATCCACAATTTTATTTACCAGCAACTAGTAAAAGAAGAAGAGCGCATATACAAAATGTTGACAAAAGACAAAAATGATGACGAAGGGAAAAAAGACGGCAAGGAAGAAGGAAAAATGAAGATGTTGCGTTTTAAGGGTTGGGAAGAAGAGATCATTGGGATCGTTTATTACTCATATTATAGTGTAAAAACGTATAAAGGTAACGATCAAGTCTTTGACTGGCGCACGGTGGTGGTGGCAATAAAGGTGATATAGTTTGATAATAGAGAGACATGCAGAGTATGCAAGCAAGCATTTGGGAAAATGGTACATTTGAGTGGTAGTGTTATAGTTATAACAACATAATCATTTTTCCAACCTACGTAGTCTACGCTCATCCCCGCGTAGAGGATTTACGGGCACTTAAAACGAGTATATCCAAGAGTTCTTGTATATTATAATAGAGTATGTAGCCAGGTGATGTGTACATATTTTTTTCGAAAAGACGACAGAGCGTCACATAAAATGTGAAATCGTCACTTTTGTTTTATAGAAAGCAGTCAAGTATAAAATTTGATGAAACGAGGATTTTACCACCTCGGCTCTTCTGTGTTGTGTTCGTTCATTTATTCTTTTACATTTTTGCTTCGAGTTGAGCATAAAGTATGCATTACAGCCGTCACAATTGTGTTGGTGGTGGTGACACTAGTCTATTTGTGTGCGTACTTTTTTCCCCTTCTTCTGATGAAAGTAAACTGTTGATGTGTTTGTGTATGTACTGGTTCTCATGATGAAGTGTCCTCTCTCATGATCCTACAATGTAATACCTAATCAGCGTCAGGTTTTTATCATCATCACCACTTATCACTTATACCTATGTACACTTTTTATAGTGTGTTTAAGTTGCACGCACCATTGTTGAAATGGGCATATTGTTACGTATAAAAAATTTGATTATTGTTACTGTTATTGCAATTATGGCAGGTGTACCAGAACTACTACTACTGTTCAACTCTGAGAACATATTTGGGGTTGTATTAGCAATTTTCTACGAATACTTTTTTGCATGCTTGACAATAAAATGAGGAAAAAAACCCAACCACCTAAATGGATGCGCATCTTGGCGTGTAGTACTATAACTATGCATGTAGGATGCAAACTTGTCTCAGGAGGGCTACCTCTGTGACTCTATGGAATGATTACAACGAATTTTTTTCTACACGGGGAATTTTTATGTGTTGGATTGATCGAAGAGGAGAACAAGTTGAGAGGAGGTGAAGTCACTATTATCTGGTTTCTATGATATAAATATCTTATTATTTCACTCATTGCTGCCGTTTGGCTGTATTTTGGCAGAAACATCGACAGGGAGAGAGGCAGGATGGGAGGATAAAGCCAATGAAAATGCCAAAATAAAATGACATTGTGTTGCTGTCATTGTTTTCTGAAAGAAACTAAACAAGACGTATAGGTGTATGAACTTCATGAATACTTTATCTTACCATAAATGCCTCATCATCATTCTCTCCCCAAAAAAAAAACATGAGGAAAACATATACACACGCCTATTAGTTATTTAGACATTCCCGACCTAATAGCAGGGGGCATAATGTGTTAACGTAATTTTGTCTGTATATATGTATGTGTGTGTGTGTGTGTGTGTATGTGTATTTACGCCAATAGCCAACCTGACTACGGTCGTCGTCGTAATTTTCATAGCATGAACTATTTAAGATTAACTTTGAGAGAACGGTAAATATAGAACGGTTTGGTACGTGCACGTAAGTACATTATGAATGGCTTATTATTATAGATTCTTGTTCGTATTATTGGTATTCATGGCTTCGTTTTTTAAAGAGATCGAGGTGGGGAGAGAAAGAGAAACATACAGAGAGAATGCTGATTATGAAATATTCAATAAGTGGAAGGCTGCCACTTCTGACTTCTACTCTGAACATGTCAGGTTCAGCTGATTTTGGAACTTGGTTTTACGCTTAAACAATATTCCGTTGTTTCTTTTCTCGTCTCTACTATCCTCTTTTTCCACCATTATTATCTTTATACATTCTACCACAACTATTAGCGGTACTAGGCTTAGTTCTTGATACTATATACTGCTGTGTGGTTCTGCTCATTGCTGTTTTGTAAATTGGTATCACGGTTTATGTGGGATACAAAGTATTCAACAACAAGATGTGTTACGTTACCAAAAAACCGTGCAAAATTGATCTATTCAACGATGAAGCTGAAAAAACTCTCTGTATCGCTCTCCATGTACTTACTTTTGACTTTGATATGATGACTCGCACTTCTGTCATGTGGCACTGAACTGCCAAATAAGTATAAGAGAGAGGTGCCAGTGCCACTCACTCTCTTCATTCCTCCACACACACACACATAGTCTTGCTGCTCACTTCTGAATAATAATGCGCTCAAATCATACAATTTATATTTCTCTATTGGATCTCCTTCTCACAGATAGACAGGCACACAAAGAGAATATATATCTATAAACTTCTTGCCATTTTCCTGGAATAAATCAATACACCATCATCATCATCAACAACAACAATACTATCGTTACGTTTCCTATCTCAATCCTTAAAACTATTTTTCTCTGTTTTTTGTACACAATGGGATAGCGCACACATGGAACATTTTTTATTTGACACGTTATTATACCACTGCTAGCTGAACGTTCCCTCCTCATTTCGTACCTCCTTTTCCACTATCGAAATACGAGCAGATCCCGAAAGTGTTTTCACTCTGCCATTGCATTGTCTGTCGAAAATAAAAAATATAATAATAATACCTAGTCATCATCTAGGTGTGCATGTACATCTGCCACTCTAGAGAAATTGACTTTTTTAACACACGACATTGTTCAATACTCCTGCTAATACTGAGAGGATATAGCAACAGCCTTAGTAGCAGTAATAGTAGATTTCGAAGTAGTTGTGAGGAGAAACTCGTCTTATTTTCTGCCATTACATCATGCCTATGCCAATTTTGAAAATTCCTTTGGATCCTTTTCTCTCTCCCCCTTACTCCCTCTTGCATTTCAATCTAAAATACTCCCTTTTCACTCTCGTCTCATCGCCAGCTTTATTTATATGCATAGAAAAGTCATACCTACGTACTCAGCATAATAATAAGAAAGAAGCGAATAATACATGGGAAAGAATGGAATTACCAGCGATCCATGGGCTATTATAATCATGAATGTAGCTATGGGGACAAGCAGGGCAGTATAAAATACATACACATGTGCTCCATTATTGCACTATTATTACTATTTAAGCAAAAAAAATCAGAGGAGGAGGGGGAGGTATAGTAGTGATTGTAATAGCAAAAGTAGCGCCACTAGTGGTAGTCGCGCTAGTAGGGATAGAGGCTCTTCAGCTATTACTCCCAAATATCTTCATATTATATATTAGATTGATAGTTTGATAGTGGAAGTAGCGGCGATGGTAAGGTAAAGCTGTTACGAAGGGGGTGGGAATGAGTGAGCAATAAAATCACTGACAATGCATTTTAATGCCTCTATTGTGGCAATTCATCTGCTATAATAGTAGTCGTATAACATGATCATCATTATCAGGATGACGGCAATGACGATGATGCAGTAGTACTAGTAGTGGCTCTAGTAGTAGAATAGTTTCATAAAATTTAACAGGCTCTTCTTTTTTCTCCTTTGCGTTCCTTTTTTCACGCCAATCCACAAATCTAGCAACGAGCTTGCGTGTATTACTCTTTCAGTGGTAGTTGTAGTAAGTAGTGAATGAATAATATGTGACTAGTGAGAGCAAAAGTGATGTTGGCAGGAGGAAAGTGAGAGAGAAAAGAAGAAGCGACGTGGCGTTTTTAAACACATTTCCCTCATCATCATCGTCATCAAGTAGTAGCATCATCATCACATAATCCTCTTCCACTCTAGTACTCTACTCTACAGACTCACTTTACCACATTGTGTAACCATTCACCCACCCATACATACAGAGAGAGAGAGAGAGAGAGAGATCTAGACGGAGTTTTTCTACTTCTCTCTCAAAGAGGCTTTTTAATGTTTAAATGGAATGAATAGTAAATTTGATGCAAAAAAATTTTGAGAGAGAGAGAAATAAAAGAGGAAGAATAGAAGAGAAAAAAAACCCACTGTTCAAAAATAAAACAGTCAGCCGTTACGACATCAAAAGCTTCTCTTTATGAAGAAGAAAAAAAAACTTGACAGTAGTCCCACATTATTTTATTTTTTTGTACGCCATTTCAAGAACCTCTTCTCCAGCAATAGTAGCAACAGCACTGCTGCTACCACCACTTACCATGCAATAATGCTCTCTTTTGCAATAAACATTATGCAAAAAAGGAGAGCGAGAAAGAGAGAAGGAATTTCTTGGAGAGGAAAAAAACGATCACAAGAGCACAAAAGCTAAGATCCTGTAGCCTGTGCGTCAGACAGAGAGGCAACTAACAAGTATTTATTCTATATATCAAAACTGCTCAAGACAGGATGATATTCCACGCTCTCTTTACTGCACGGCTCTCGATCTCGATAGGATCAAGAAAAGAAGTGGGAAAGTGGGAAAAAGTGGAGAAAGAGAAAAAATCGTAATGCATCAACTGCTCTTATTCTTCCTCCTCTTTTTCTTGACTGTCTTTCTCTTCCAAAGAGAAGATATAACTAGTCGTAGAGTATTGGCATTATTCTTTCGTGATATGATGTATACCACTATCACTATTACAACCAGTACTACTGATAACATTAAAACTTGGCATTGCATTGATTCACCAGCAGTGCAGAGCGCAGCACTATTTCTCTTGCTTGTATATAAACACAGCACTATAAATAATACACAATATTGACAATAAATTTTTAACGAATTTCCTTTTTCTGCTCTTTCTCTCTCCTTTCCACTCTTTCTCTCCTTTAATATTATGTCAAGTCAATCCACTCTATTTTGAACAGTTTACAATAACGCTCCAAAAATACCAGGATATCCGATCATACAGCAATATATTTTTGGTAATATATCATGCTCATATCTTTCTTTCTCTCTGTTTTTTGCAGATCTCGTCCTGACAGAAATTTATGTTGCGGTACAAGAAACCCAACGGAGAGGATGATAAAAAGTAACGGGAAAATGTGATGACAGAAAAACGGACGGGAAAGGAAATAAACTCGAAGTAACATGTTCTAAATAATAAAAAAAACTGTATATCCTGTTTATGCCCTGTGTGTATTTGTGCATACGTGATCCATATTTACACCAAAAATACAGAGACGTATAAGATGAAGGGAAGCAGATAAAAATAAAGTAAAAAATTGCACCAGAAAAAAAAACTACCAAGTTGTATATCAGCAAAAAGGACACAAATTTCCTTCGGTAGTAACATATGAACCATATACTGCGTATTACGTTACAGAAAAAAATATTGTCATTATCGTCATCATCATAGGCGTCTCACCAGCATCGGGATTTTTTTTCGACAGTGAACTTAACTGAACTAAATGCACCGTGCTTTCTTTCCTTGTTCCCTGCCCCTGTTACTGCGGTGCGCTTACTTTTATTATTAGTATATATTATAACCGTTTCAAAGTTTGACTTGGTGAAACACAAATCATTGGTGTAGTGTTAACGAATCGAGAAAACCATACACTGCAACAAAATCCAATGGCACCATACTGACGAGTAAACTGCAATAATAAAACATAACTCACCCAGACGCTATTTCACGTTTAAATAAGATAATAATATTGACAAAAAAAGAAGTCTTTTTATGACTGCAATTCTACCCTGTGAAATTTTTCTGGTTGTTCCCAGGGAACACTTACCAGACATAAGATTACTGAGAACCTTGTTTCTTTCTCTCTGTTTGTTGACTTCTTCCTAAGTCTCTCATCGTCATCGTTGCCACTACCATTATCATTTTCTTTGCAACAACAGCAGTTGTCGCGGTAATTTGAAACTGTAGTAAAAAAACGTAGATGGTATGTAAAAACGGCAGAACAAAGTTCCGTTGTCAGTGTTTTTTTGGGAAAAAAATACTCACTTAATTCCAGTCACAGTGCACAGAGAGTTGACAGTAGTGTCTGCGCAGAGACGACGACACCATCGCGTGTGTGTGTGTACATCTTTTATTGTGCGCGATTTTATGTACTTCCCCTGCCATTCCTTTTATGCAGATCATCCTTTACATCACCTCCAAGAACAGCCACTTTTCTAAAAGGAGCAAAAAATATTTAAACACTGTTGTCAACGTAATTATTGCTTGCCGTTGTGTAAGCGACCAAAGTTTTTGCTCTAATCCTGTCGTCATCGTGTTGTCGTCGTCGCCCGCCTGGGTCTGCTGCTAATACGGCGCAAAAAAAGTAAACAGAAACTTTCCTTTTTCGTTTAAGCTCTCCTCTCCTGCATGCTCCTCATCATCGTCTAAATCTCCTTAAACAAAAAATAAAGTAGCAAAAAACTTGGTTGTTTAAGTTAAAGTGGTGGTGGTGGCGTTGTTATTGTTACATGTGCACACACGAGACTCTCTTGTGGTATATATTTAAGCCATCTGCTGGCGTTGAAAAATTATTGAGTGTGTTCTCCGCTATTTTTGTACTTTGCTGGTTTGCGTGTAGCAAAAAAAACTATATAGCAGCAGTAGCAGCACCAGTGGTCGTGGTGGCAGCAACAACAGCAGCAGTAGCAGCACACTACCTCGTAATATAAACAACTTTGAAGAGAAACTTGTTAATAAAAGCTGAAACTACCTAGTGAAGTAACTACCCGGAGTGGTGGGGACGACGGTGGCGTGCCCGAAAAAGTAAAATAACTTTTTTTTGCTAACATACTTACTTACTTGCTACTTTACTGATTTTGCTGGGTAGTATATATATCTTCATGTTTGTTGTCGTCCGCGCGCGCTTTCTCTAACTTCTTTATTCGTACTTCCGTTGGAAAGAAATACACAAGAAAAATACGATATAATAAAGCAAACCACTGAACGGTGATTGTTTCAGTTTTTGTTACTCTGTTTATAGCTGTTTCGTGTGCTCTGCACTTCTCTTTTTCTCTCTCTCTCTCTTCTCTGTCAAGGCTCTCCCAAAAAAGTGCGGAGAGGAAGACGAGAGAGAAAGCATACATGTATTTTCCACGTAATAAAATTGATACTTTTGACTGTATGTTCTGAATTTTGTCCCGTTTCTTGGCGTTTTTCTGCTGTTATTCCCAGTTTTCCTATTCTGCTATATATGAGCACGTAGTCTAAAACTGCCTTTGATGGACGGATAGACATACAAAAGAGAGAGTCAGTCACCTCGAAAAAACAAAGCAAAATAATAGAATTACTTCTCCTGCAGAACAAGTAGCAGCAGCAGCATCAAGTTTTTTTTGCATAAATCTCATAAGAAAAAGTACTTCATAACAGCAGGATCGCTTGGCTCACTACTTTTTTTTATTCTCCGCTTTCTCTCTTTTTCTCTCTGGTGTACAATTTTTCGCCATAATTTTTTTCATAACTTTTCTCCCTCCTCTCTACTTTTTTTTCGCGAAACGACGCAGAATTATTACAAACAGAAAAAAGTGATTGCATGGGACCGTTGTAGCAGTACAACTACTAGTAGCAATAGGAATAGTGGGATTGTAGCAAGTTTTGTACTTATATTTTTTGTTTGTGTATTTATGTCACGAAAATAATATACTGCTCAATGGATATACCATTGTTATTGTCGTAAAAATGGAGAGGGACAGACACACAGAAAGTGAGAGAAAGATAAAACTTTTTTTGCATTTGAATGAAAAAAAGGACGAGAGTAAAATATAGAGAGATATAAACAGACTCGTAAAAAAGTATATTCCTTTGGTGGCAGTAGCAGTGTGGTTGGTTGATGGTTTTGCTGGTGCGATATGACGATCCCGCTGATGATAATGAATGAGAGAGCCAACAAGGACAACTAGACAAACTACGCCATACGAAGTCTGTACAAAAATATACATTAAATATTGTGTATATACGCCCACGTATAGGTATGTCGGTTATGTACCTACATAAGATACATGCAGAATAACAGGAGTCGCTCTCCCGCTTTTGTATCAGTTTTTCTCTGTAACAGTACATTTTTTTGTCTAAGCTCCGGTCCCTCTTTCTCTTTCTAATCACAATAGAAAAAGTAGAGTCAATGGAGGACATCCAAAGAGAAAGAAAAACGAGTTTTTATAAGATGATGAGGCTGATAATGATTAGAAGGAGGACTAGGGGAAACTGCTACTGCTGTTGCGCTCCTCCTGGTAAAAACATACGGGAAGCCATTAAGAGATTCATCATTAACAACAGCAGCAGTAGCGGTGTGGGGGTGGATGGTGGTTATAGTTAGTAGTAGTAGTGGTGGTGGTGATGGCGGTGTTGGCTTTTATACTGGTGTAGTCATCATCCTATCGTTAGAGAACGGGATCGACATATCATCTTCTCACGTGAGAAGAAACTTGACGTTATACACTCATCTTTCCTCCTAGTTTTCCAGTTATATCCATTTACCATATAATCATACAATGCACACGGGTTTCCCGTCCAAAAATACGTCTCTAGACTCCACTCATCATAATCATCGAGAGACTAGTCTACCACTAACCACCAGCTCTTCAAACCTCATATTCGAGATCGTCATCCTCACCATCGGCACAACATTCAACATCCGCAACTTTTCTCCAGTTTCAACCTCAACGTCGTCCTCGACGTTCTCTCGTTTGTTGTCATTGCCCACTTCAGAGGAAAAAAAATAGAACTAAGAAAAAGTCCCATCAGATGAGCAAGAAAGCGGGACGAAATAGGAGAAGCTGAATGAGATTTTCCCCTTAACGTTCTTTTTTTCTTTTGGTGTCTTTCTCTCTTTTTCTCCCGCGCTCTCGCTCTCTGCTCCTCGCTCCCGTTCTGATCTTTGCTATTGATGCAGCAAACTCCCGGGCTGGGTTCTTTCGGTTTAGAGAAGTTTAATATCTTCCAGGCACAAAGACAAGAGGAGCAGACGGGAAAAAACGGAGTGAACTACCAGATAAAACTGCAACTTTTCTGAGAAAGAAATAGAGAAAAGCACAGCCTTCTGGCCAAGTACATAATAGGTACAAAAACCATGTATATGTACCACATACCTCACAGACATACATTTACAACAAAATATATAGTAGATTTTTAATAGATAGCTTTTCATACGTGCAACTCATATCTAGAATAATGTAGTATGAAGCACAATGACTAGGTGGATAGATGGGCTTCAAACTAAACGATTCATTTTTTCTGTCATCCATACAAAAAAACAATATTGTGTAATATTAAAACAATATATTACAGAGGAAGAGTAAGGCACAGTAGACAGACACACGTAAAATGGAATAATAGCAGCAGCAGCGGTATCAAGAGAGTAAGAGAGAAAAAATACAGAGTCAGCAGGGTGCAATTCCATTTTCATATTACAGGGAAATCTACATGTGATTTATATTATTATTATTCTGTTACGATGATGATCATCATGATTTTTTTCTCCCTTGACTCGTCTTTGCGTTTGCTTCTCTTTTGTGGCTTCCACTTTGCCAACTTTGTTATGGCTTGTCTTCCTTCATAGTAATCAGCAGCATCACGAAAATGATGATCACTATAGCCATTATTATTATTACTACTAGTAGTACCACTACTGTTACTACGACGACTACCACTACATTCATCCACATACAGACAGACACAATCATGATGACGATGGTCTTCTTATGAGATTTTCTTTTCTTGAAGAATGTTATAAAAATAAAAAAGAATGACATCATTTGCATCATCGTACTACTATCATCAGACCATACCACAACCAAGATCATCATCACCCTCGTTATCCTCAATGTAGCTTTGTCTGTTTTTTTTGTGAAATATTCAAAACTTTCATTCTTCTGCTCATTTCGTGACGATGACGATGAACAGCACATTGCATTGGGGTATATAGTCAAGTTGGTTGATACGCACGTACGTATGTACTATTGTAGTTGGTTCTCTCCGTCAGAATTGTCGAGGGCAGCTGCTGAAAATGGAAAGATAGATAGAGAGATAGAGTGAGAGAGAGAGAGAGAGAGGAAAGATAAAACTGTAAACACAAAATAATAATTCACCTGTTCTATCATCATAACAAACCATCATCACCGTCATCATCATCGTCGTCGTCCGAAACATCACATTATAATGTTGATTTTTTTCTCTGGTGGATTTGAATTTTACCAAAGAAAAACAAAAGTTAACTAGCAGGAAAATGCAAAGAAAATTGGAAGATTGCGGCCGCAAAAAAGTATGGCGCGTACATCATTTGGAACAATTGGTTAGAAAAAAAGTAAACAATTGTTTGGAATGCAAAGTTAAACTCGTAATGATGTCACCCACCCATACAACTTGTGCGGTGACGACGACAGTGTTGATAGTCTCGCATGGTAGTAAATAAGGAGCGGTGCTAGTTGTAGAAGTAGAATTTCAGCGCGACAAAAAATAATAATGTGTGCTTACCATCTACAAAGTTGGTACCGTTGAGACCAGCACATTTTCTTTAGCTGATTTTAAAAAGCCACATAAAAGATTGACGGAGAGTGGCAGCAGACAGAGTGGGACAGGCTTTCATATTATCCCTTCACCATCATCACAGTAGAAAATTGTACAAGAAAGATTTATGTATCCAGAAAAAAATGTGCATATCAAGCAAAGTACGATCCAGACAGCCACACGGCAGAACCGCATAGCTACATACACATCCACCAGCCATTATTGTCGTCATTATTATTCGTCATTATTACTAGTCATCCGTATTCTACGCGTTTTTTTTGCCTTGCTTCTTAGTATTATTATTATTTTCATTATTATTAAGCATTTTGGACTCTACCAGGAATACAGAGGGAACAGTAATGCAAGTTCATTTACAAAGTTATTTTTTATGGTAACAAACATTCATTATGTACCATCTCTTTGCATTGCGTAATAATAAAAAAGTAATATTATGGTCAGACGAGGAACGACGAGTCAGTTACAAAGTTATTTTTTTATGGTAACAAACATTCATTATGTACCATCTCTTTGCATTGCGTAATAATAAAAAAGTAATATTATGGTCAGACGAGGAACGACGAGTCAGGTAGAGAGGAACCAGATGAAAAATCTTCCTTCCTTTTTCAGGCATTCATAATGTCCTATCTGTCCATTTCCGTCGACTTTTGTCGTTCGTTTCTTTATAGTCTGTAGTCTGTAAGCATACATCTTGCATGTTCTATGTTCGTTTTTCTCTGTCTTCTTGCCTATATCTTATCAACCGTCACTGGTGCATGTAGTAAATTAAAGAAGTTAAGAATTGAACTGAAAGTATAAAGTATGTTGCCGGTCCCGGCTCCCAAACAGTTTGATAGATACCCTAGTACGCACGAGTTATTTAATTCGAACTAAACTGGAAATATACCCACCTATACACATATACACACTCATTTCGAGTCTTATTCTGCTCGTCTCTCTCACCGATTTTTTTTTTCTCAAAGAACAACAAAAGCGCCATGCCGTCGTAGTTGTAGGAGTCATCTTTTAGCGCAGCACACACACACAGCAACAGGAGCGCAGTGTAGGGCAACATTGTGAATTAGTGAGTTTTTTCTTTCTCGACAAGTGACTTTGCTCGCTGCTACTTTTTTTCTTTTCCTAGAATCTAGAATGAAGAAAAAGGGAAAAAATCGGCACAAATGACAAAATAACAAACTCACATAACTTTTCTTTTGTGCCCTTCTTTTTCTCCTTGTTCTTCGTGATCATCCTATTTTCTTGTTGTACAGGAGTCGAGAGAAAAGAAAAATTATAATGAGACATGTTTCTATCGCGATGGTGAGTAATATTAGTAGTAGCAGTAGTCGTAGTGGAAGCGTCTACTAGAGCAAACAAACTTTTTTTGGAATGAGCCAGAGAGAAAGAAAGAAATAGACACAGAAAAGGAAAAAAAAGTAAGATAACTTTTTTCCCTGTAAAGAGAGCGCTAGGTAGATAAGCAAATAAAATAAATACATATTTTAGTGCACCAGAAGAAGGGATATCCTGTATTTTTTGTGGGCGCTCTCGTACCTAGTGCGCTGTGCTAGTTGTGTCACAGTTATTTATTTAATTTGGAGATAGAAAAAAAAATCCTACTGCAGCAACTCACATGAGCAACTTTTTTTCCGACAAGCTTTTCGTTTTAAAGTAAAGCCTGTGTGTGTGTGTGGGGTGGTGTACTTAACTTCCAACCGGAATTATATTTTACCAACAACGTTTGAAATGGTGGTGTAGGTCTTTGTGTGAATGGTTCTTGTGCCAGGCACTCATGCATGTAGCATTGTGTATGTACATAATAATGCATTTATGTACGGTATTAAAAGTAAAATCAAAGAAAACAAATACCTACGTAATCCCTTGTACAAAAAAAAACAGTCCCACTACTTAACTAGGAATACTCTCTTTCTCTCCCTCTCCTCAGTGAACAGGACAAGGAAGAATGAGTGATGGACGCTAAAAACTAAAATGTGACACACCTGTGCAGTCGAGCTTACTTTTTTTGATGATTCTTCTTATTACTATAAACCTACTGCACTGCCTGCCTGAGTTACTCTCTGAAACCACCACTCTCCTCTCGCCGTGTGGCATAACACGATATATAAATTATTTTGGAATGAGTTGTACTCTTATTAGAGCATAACAGAGAGCGAGGGAGAGTGCCCTCTGGGTTCCCTTTTTGTCATGTTAATAATACTCTTGCTCACGTAAAGCAACTGCATGTAAAGGTAGATCTATGCATGCATGTACGTCTCTGCATTCACTCTCTTTTAATCGTAGTTGAAAGGTTCAAAAGGGTCGTTCTTGTAAACACTTCCCTGTTTCCTCTCCATGTATTCGTCCGTATAAATCTATTCCCCTAAAACCACATGCACTTTTACTTAAACCTCGAGATTATGTAAAGAGTGTTAAAATTTTGTGTCGTCGTCATGTAAAATGCACCAGCAGCAGAAAAGTATATTGTTATTTTAAAAAAGGCTATTATTATATGTGCATGTGTTTGTCTGCCCGTAAGTTTACCTAGCCTTAGTGGGATTTTCTTCTCTGGAAAAACACAAAAGTGCGCGGACGTAACATCTACATATGAATATTTTTGAGGGTTATCCTCACCAGTCATCTAGTTTTCAACAAAAAATGTGTTCTTTTCCATGGACAATAATGTCGTACATTCCAAACGTTGCATTGTAATGGGCATGTATTTTTTGAAGGGAAAAGAAGAAAAAAACAACAAGAAAGGTTTTCTCTGCTTTTTCATTGTATCTCACTGTATATGTGAATCAGATGAATAGAAAAAAACAAAAAAAGTACAGAGAACAAGAATGAATGACTGCATTTTCTCCTCGGAATATGCCCGATATGTATGTTTTCCTTGTGTATTAACAAACAGAGCTCTGCTGAGTCGTCCTCTCTGGCAAGCTTATAAGTTTTCCGAGAGGTCTTTTTATGCTGTTGTGTGCAGACGTCGAAATGTGAAGTGAAGGCAGACACAATGGGAGAGAGACAAGAAAGGTGTCTATCTGTCTGTGTCCTTTCTTCATTATATTTATTTGCTTATTTTTCGTCGACTCTCGGTCTTTTTCTTTCACTACTATCAAGCAATGCAGCATGGTGTATATTACACCACCATCAACGCACAAGCGAGAACAACCGGGTATGCCTTTGTAAAGGTACCCAGATAAAAAAAGAGTAAATGGTACGGCTACATAACGAATGACATTAATACATGCACAGAAAGAAAAAAAGAATTCATTCCTTTGAAGAAAAGAATTGCAGTGGTGGTGGTGGTGGTGCTGGTAGACGGACACACAAACGAAGTAAACGAGCAAGAGAAAAATACGCTGTTATTACGAATATTATTGCATGCGTTGCTATTCCATGCATGTCATTCTGAAAGACACGTCCCGTCCATTCACTCTGGTAAAAATGTATTCCTCGAGTTTCTGAACGAAGGACAGTTAGTCACAAAGACTGTCACATTACGATGAAAATTGTGGGCATTATTGTGGGAGAAGTGTCAAAGTGGTAGGGTGTGTGATGGTAATAATAGGTGCCTGACATATTACACCATGCTACTACACCAATGTCTTTAAGTTCATTTTAAATAAGAATCATCCGACACTGACTTTCAATACTGCTGTCAAAAAGAGGTACGTAGTCGTGACTACGTTGACAATTTCTGGAAATGTATGATATATTTTTTACATGGTATAAAATTTTTAATCATTTTTTACTCGATTGCAAATATTGCACCTTTCACCTGCATCTTTCATTACTCTTCCCTGATGAGGATTCCTTGTTTGAATCGAGGCGTAGGATATTGTTAAATAAATTCCCTTTACGTTCGAAGAACCTTGAATTACATACATTTTAATAATACTGCTTACAGTTTTGCAATTTTACGAATTTATTTGTGTCAACTCCACCAACCGCCGGTGAAAACGAGCGAACCGAGAGCCGAAACATGCATAGTCCAGATGTCTTATTATCTTTCTCCTGACACTATTTACTACCTCTTGCGAAAAAACTGTACACCAAGAAACAAGAGAGTAACTGAGTCGATATTACTCCTGATCCTCAGCATTATTATTATTGCTGTTATTATAAATTATGAGAACGTTTTCTCTGTACTTTGTATGCAGCCAAGTGGAGTAAAACGTTGGCAATGGTAGTTATCGTTACGGTGATGGCAGTGATAAATATTTTGTACAGACAAACCCACGTACAAAAAACAGACATAATCAAAGTAGGGAATAACAACGGTAATGACCGTATTAATAAGAGAAAATGTCCGTGTGCCCTTGTAACCCAGAGAAAGCAAGAAGAAAAGAAAGGAAGGACGACAGTAAGAAGAGCGTGAGGGAACACGGGCGAATCCACAAGAAATTGCCACAAGTGATAGTAGTCGTGGTAGCCTACTGGATTTTTGATGCTCAATTGACTATTATTATTACATGGGTCGTTGTCGTTGTGTGCGTATCAGAGAGGCATCAAAGTAGTTATTTTGATGAGGCATCTTATTTTTGTGTGAGGATTCCAGCAGGGAGAAAATGACTAACATGACACATTAAATGACATGCCATTATTACTGGGTACACATACATGCACTCACACAAACGACAACAGGAACAAACGCAAAAGAAGTAAGGAAACATCTCATACCTATTGCCATTACGGTGAATTGTACAGTGTGCACATACCACAATGCAGTAAGTTTTTTTTGGGAGGTAAATTGTGTGTTCATGTCTGATATGTTTGCTGGTTTGGTTGTTGCTGGAGGAATGTGGGCTCATCGTGCATTGTCAATTGTCATTGTCGTGTAGTATTTTGTGTGGTGGTCGTGTGTGTACGGAGGTAGCGACAGTGGTAGTAACAGTAACATAAACATAACCTAATGGCTCTGTATCTTCATCATCATCGTCAACATCATCTATTTATCTATCGAAATGAACATTAGTGGCAGTAGTAGCACACCACCGTACAAACATCGCCATAACCACCACCACCGTTACTACTACTACTACTACTACTACTGCAACTACTACTATTTCCTAATAACATTCTCGCAAAGTAGCATAATATTATTGTAACTACTGAAGCAATAATAGAATGGAAAATAGGTGGTGGTGGTGGCGGTGGCGGTGGCACTGATAGTCTCAGAGTTCGTGCTACTTTTTCCTTGTCTGATTTTACCTCTTTTTTCTCTTTCTTTCTTCTATCTTGTTGGGAGTTGACACATGCATTTGTGTTAGTGTATGCCTGTATATGGGACCACACGTATGTAGTATTTGGTGTCATTATCATCGGCATCGTGGCCCTTTTCCTGAGAAGAGAAAGGAAAGGGAACGCACAGTGGCAGTAAGTAGTAGTACGAGTGTTCAAGCTATTTCACCAAGAAACGAAGGGAGCTTTTCCAGTTCACCTACTTCAAAAAGGAAAGCCAGCAAGCACAAAGACACAGATAGAGATAGAGAGAGAGGGGGGGGGAGAAAGAAAGACTATTATTGGAAGGCAGTTGGAGGTGGATAATGTCACAATGACATGAGGATGATGCTACTACCACTTTGCCACTGTCACGGTTTATACTACTTTTCTATACGATATAGTCAATACTCATAGCCCTGTCTTTTTTTCTCGGCATCTTTCACTATCTTTTCGTGTATGTGTGTGTGATGTATGTTCAGCTGTGGGCTTCGGCTCTTATCACTATCAATTGATTCCATTCCATGACCACATATCACATATTTCTACAAGTAGAGAGCTGGGGAAAAATGCAGGAAAGAGAATGTGCATTTTTTTTGCAAAAAACGGACAAGAACAATTCATGTGAGTACATAAATACACATACGGGCGCCGTCACTACATCGTTTTTGCATTTCTCGTCGTTGCTCTTCTGCCACTGCTTTGGTTTGAGAACATTATGCCCCGGATTCCTTCTAGATTCTATTTTTTGCAACCTATTCTGCACACCGTGTGAGTGCCCCTTGCACACAGACACATGTAATACCTAAATGCAACAATGCTGAACTAGAAGAGCACCGACTGAAAGGGGTCCAACTACATAAAAACGCCACTAGCACTAAAACCGTCGTCACCGCCAGCAGCAGGAACGACCGAGGCCGCATCCTTTTTATGGGAAAAAATGTGTTAGTGGCAAAGGCAGTTTTATGTTCATCCGAAAGTGGAAAAGCTATTCAATGATGCAATACTACCCAGAATACAAAAGAAGCGAGTACTTTTCCTACTGCTACTGCTCTGGTATTTCTATCCAAAGTACTTTGGTCTTTAGCAGTGTAGTATAGTAGCAGGGGTGGTGGTGGCGGCATCGGCGGCAACACAAAAGGGGGAAAAAATGGCGGATACATTTTTGAACAAAAAATCCAATTGCCGTCATCATCAGCATCAGTGTCATCAATATCATACGGATCCACTCACACAGACTACTACTATTACTACTACCCCTCGTACTATTGATACTGATAATAATGTCATATAAACGCTGTAGCAGTAACTACTTCTGCTCTGACAATGCTTGTATTTAACGTAAAGTAATAGGATAGAAGATGTTTTTAGTAGCGACAGTTGTTGTGGTGGTGGTTCTTACACCACTTAACTGCATACATTCATATACCCGGTAGTGGGATGACTGCTTCGTAACCTGATAATGACAGCTTCTCTTACAACTATTCCACCACTATTGCTACTGTTACTACCACTCTCATTCCACTTATTTCTGCTTCTCCTCTTGTTGCTACTACACAACTGCTCTTATTTTTTTATCTGCAAGAGGATGGTAGCTGGTTGATGGGCTCACACACACACAGTGAGAAAGAAAAAATTTAAAAGGCAACTTAAGTTGACAAGAATGTGCTCATAAAATTTGTGTCTATGTGCAGCTTTTTTCTTTTTTTTTGCTTGTATCAAAGAGTGCTGCTGGTGATGATGGTGGCAAGGCGCTATCTCCCTACTCTATTTCTAATGCCATGACCACCTTGCATTGGTTTGATGGGAACCTGGTGAAGTGTACGTACACATAACCTATAATGTCGGTATGTGTTGTTCGTTACTACCGTCGTCGCGACGCTCTAGAGCTAGTTGCCACAATCAATGGCACAAATGCAACGGTCTTGTTGTTACGTTACTGGTGAACTATATCAAGGATATAGTACTAAAAGTATCGATATAACGAGGAGAAAGGTGCTTGTCCATACAAAAGGGAACAACAATACGTGAGGTAGTCCACTTGAGAGAGTGCACAATCATGTGGTTCTATTAAAGCACACTCGCATAAGAAAAACCCGGATTTTGTGACAAAATTTTTGTTACGTATGCAGGTGTGCACCGGTGGTGTTCCGATTACTACTGGCAAGTCTCTGGCAACCACTATTTTTCTAGACGTGGGGGGAGGTGAACGATAGCAGAGAGGAAAAATGTTAATGTATTCAAGAGAATCATTATCTCTTTCTATTTTTTCCAATCGGGTTGTTATCGAAAAGGGCGTTGTATTTCAAATATTGTCATTTACAATTTAATACAATATGTGCCAGTAATCTAAATTCTACCAGGGAGGGATTTTCATAACTCACAGCATATAATTTGACCATTACCAACTTACAAATACCCCTGCACTCGTATTTCCGAACGAAAAAAAACATGAAAAGTCCTACTTTCCGATTGTGTGTCTGCTGATTTTGCCAGTGGTGTGTAAAATTAGAATTTCGAGATGCGTACCTACTTACATACAAAAAGTTGTTTGCTTGTGGTCACTGCACCAGCTGCAAGTGACTGATATACTGCTGCTGCTGATAGTGGAATAACGGCGATGGCGGCGGCACTACCGATGAAATAGTGACTTTCATCTTGCTTTCAAACAACAATACTTGAACCCTTTTAAACTAAAGTGAATCGGGTGGGCAGTCTGGCGAGATATCCGAAGGAGGGAGGTTTCTTTCGATTTGTAACACGTTACAGGAAAAATCATTTGTACAAGGCAATCAGTGTCTTGGTCACTGGCAACCAGAGTGGCAGCTTCAGATCCTCCGTCTTTATACCTGGTTTGGTTGAATGATCAAAGGGATACGGTGCGGGAGTGGTGGATAGGAAATACCCATCTATATATGGCACTGTTCCTGTTGGTCACAAGGATGGTGCTTTTGTGGAACGGTTCTCCAAAGTTAAATGAACTCTTGGAGGTTATTTTTTTCTGCTTTGAAGTTTGGTGGTATGATGCCTTCTCGGAAAATGAGTCTGTGCATAGGATGCTAATGGATGATGTTGATTGTCATCATCAGAGTACTAATTGATTACGACAGTCGTTAACCAAAAAGAAAGTGCAAATCTTGCCCGAAGTGGGCACTCTGAAACAGAGGGGTTTACGTTGCTTGTTGTACCAACTTGGGAAACAGCAAGCTTAGAAGTTCTACTTTTTGCAGAGGTAGCAACAGCACGTGTAGAAAAAAGTACCTTGCACAACGGCCGTTGCTGTGTGTATGTATGATATGTATCTTGGGCTAATCTTTAACGTGGACAAAGGTTAACGACATTTTACAGGAGTAGACATCCTGTTGATGTAATCTAAGGATATACCAGCCTGTGCGACTTTCTAGTATAACGTTGTCCAATGATGAATAAAAAATCATCGGGGAAGTTTTTTTCCGTGTGCGCAGTGCAATTTCAGTTTTCGGCGAAATAATATACATTTAGACAGTAGAAATGTATGTACACGGTACACTGTCGTGTTTGTCGACATTTATTTTAATTATTAAAGAACATGAGCCATTTTCCTTTGTAAATATCGCCAAAAAAGTGCCAGGTTGTTTTTTGGATCTATACAAGTGGAAAGGGGGACGATGCATATTTTTTTCTTTCAGATTGAAATGCAGTTGTGGCGACGGAAATAAAAACGTAGTTAATAATGTAAAGCTACAATCACAAATTGGTATCATATCAAAAGGCAATTAGGCATTGCATATTTTTCATATGAAATATTCATCTCACAGTGGAAAAGTCCGGTTTATTTTTTGCATTCTACAAACTTGGGTAAAGTAGTAGGAAACTTTTTTGACAGGCAATTTCAGTGGCTCTAACGTAACTAAATTAATAATGCAAACAAATTTTGGGCAGATGAAAAGACGTTCTTGGCTGTATGCAAACTGTCACTTTAATGTCAAAATGTTACAAAATGGCGATTCCATAAGTGATTGACTGGTGCAAATATGTATATGCAGGTCAAAGTGCAGCCTGTGGAAAAGATTTTTTTTGTCGGGGTAAAGTTTTATTCCTGATGTGGTGGAACTCACAATTAGCTACATTCGCTTTCTGTCGTAAGCCTTTAAGCCTTTTTTGACAAAAGAAAACTTGCATTTGAAATTTGGTAAATCTTTTGTAAACATGAACAGTGCAATCACTCACAGATAATGAAGCTTACCGGCGGCGGCGACAGAAATGAGAACGGAAACAATGAAGATAAAAAGTAATTTCCATTATGCACCCAACAAAAACGACAAGTAAATATGTATAGCGACAGGTTTTTTTTTTTGGTTTTCAATCCGGTGTCCAAAAAGTCTTGAGTTTAGACTTGTTAGCTTTCTGAACCCAATTTAAAAGTAATATTGTTAGGCAATATGGAGAGAAAACGGCAGACAGGCAGGTATGTATGTTTTATTCTATTTAAGTAAGAGTAGAAAAATGTGTATTTTTTATTAAAGAAGGAATTAAATTCGGGCAATAACGTTTTTCTTTCCCTCTTTCCTTCTTCTCTGTCATCATGAAAATGGAATGAGGATGATAACTGTCTCGTAAAAGGTACTCTAGTTTTGGCCACAGGGGAAATACAAGCGTTTACTGGCACGTATGCCTACACACACCAACCGACTCTGTGTCCTTTGTCTGCTTAATGCCAAGAAAAAAAGAGCAATCTCTAAAACGAGAGAGAAAAAAGGACAAAAAATATTTCGACTGACTTTATTTTCTTATTTTCATGGAAGGTTGCCCTTTAAAAGCGCTCATTTTCCTCACGTTTCTATCCACTCTTCCAATTTGTTGAACATTATTACTATGTTCATCAAGGGAAAGTGCACAACCGGGTAATATCGTTCCGGTTATTTTTGCAGTCTGCTGATTTTTAACTGCAAAAAATTGGAACTGCTTCGGGACACTGTGAGAGAGGGAAATACAGCTGTAGGTTGGTAGCTAGGTCGGAAACTCAAGTGAAATCTCATTCCCTGTTTGTTTATTTCCTTGTTATGCAAATTTGACAAAAATCCCCCATTTCATCTCAAACTGAAAGAGAATTATTCCGCGTTTTTAAGTCTCTCCACATTATAAGCTTCATGAATCTTGATTCCTGGCAAAATGATTTCAACAAAAGTACTACTTGTATTCCTGGAAACTAGTATTTAATTCAGCGGTCCCTGTAGACATTTTTTCGGCTAATTCCATCTCCGGTTTCCTCTTTTGTTTTTTTACTGTTACTACCACCATCTTTACTGCTCTGCTATTTGGCATTATTAATGCATTTGGAGGTCAGCAAAAGTAGTACATTAAAACTGGAAATATACACATGGACATACTACATAATATGTGTTGAAAAAATACCTTTTCGAGGTCAGTCGTCTACAGACATAATTCAATTCAACGTAAAGAATTAAATGCGTCTTTTTAACCCATTTTCTACCGTCGACATTCTTTTATGCGACCTACGACCAGTGTCTGTATAATAGCCTTTCCATTTGTGCCTCTTAAGAAAATCCCTTTATGTACACAGTGCAAGGACGCACACATAGTAACAACTGCCGGAGAGTCGCATGACTAATTTATAAGAACAGTTTTTCACGGAAAGCGGTATTATTAGTTAGGAGGACACGCAGCGCAGCATTTTTTTTCCAGTATTGATTCATCCTACCTGCCATAATCTCCAATCGCCATCCCCATTTTGTTCCTAATAATTCACTACTGGATTTTTTGTGTCGTTGCAGCACTAATAACTCTAATAGCAATAATAAGCAAAAGTACCGATAACAACATGTGCGTGTCTATTGTTTATCGAAGAATAAAGTAAAATTGTGACTGCAGATTTCGCAGTCTCACGACAACTCTCTGGCTTGTGTAGCTTAACGTACATAAGTACATTACCATTTATATAATCTGCTCGGCTTTAAGGAAAGTATTAACGTTGATTTTCGTTTTTCTCTTTCTCTTTTCTAGTTACTGCACACAACCGGAACACACCATCCGAAGAAAAAAAAAACCCTGAAGAGATCAAAGCCTACCTCCGAGAATTTTTTTTCTTTCTACTTGTAGTCGACAACTCAGTAGGAACGACGACAAAAAAACGGGGAAACGTTGTTCAAGAAGGAAATAACGGAAAAAAGAATTGTATACTACACGCAACAATAACAAAAGGGAAGGGTTAAATACTATTACTGACTACGACGTACTTTGGTGGTAGCATTGATCCGGGGGACGAACGGACGAGTGGACAAAAGTATAGGTTGTGCGTTTATCTTTTACGCCTACTTGTGTAGGTATCACGTTAATGTAATTTCACCGGACTATTTCCCACTGCTTTGTGTGTGTATAAATTAGTGTCACGTGAGCGTGATTGAGAAAACGTTGTAATACTTAAGACGTGCATATATATACGTACGTTTTCATCGGTATTGATTCTTTTTCGGATACCTACTTCTTGAGAATTAGAAAGAAAGACGAAAAAATAAGGACACGCCAATGGGCTCTACTAGATAAGGACAGCGAATAGGAAAAATAAGAACCTGTAGGAACTGGTGGTGAAAAAATAAGACAATGAATAAAATAGTAGTGGTATGTAATCAGAACGTAGCAGTAGGGGAAATTGACAATTCTATCTAGTTTCCTGCCTCCTTCTTGACTGTTTTTTTTGGTTGGTTATATCGATATACCGCTACAAATAATGCTACAAGCTGTACGGGCTACTTTGGCGTTTACTCATTAACAATGGATGAGAATTGCTGTGCCACCAACCACGTTTCAGATAATCCAACCACTTCCATTGACGTACGCTATTACCCTTTGGTTTTGGAGGAGGATTGAGAAATTAAAAAAGAAGGGAAGGGAAAATAGCGTGGGTGGTGGTTTATCGAATATTGCAGTGCAGTAATAATTTTCTTGTTTGGTGGGCATAAAAAGTGGAGATAATAGTCATAACTATGAGTAGTATAATAAGGCAACGTAATTTAAACAGAAAAGCGCTGTTACATCATCATCATCACCACCACCATCCTCAACCACAGCATCATCAGGAAGACGAAAATGAAAAAATGAAGGAGGCTCCAGTCGGAACGGAGAGGACAGAAAAAGCGTGGGAGGATGCACTTTTTGGTAGTGGTTGCGAGGCTGGTGCTAGTGTAGGCGGACGAAATATAATTCAGAACCAGGGAGATGGTGAATTTGGTGGTTTTTGTTATGTAGCCGGCTGCAGTAATATGAATTCAGGTGGGTGCACCGGTAATAGGTATACCAGTTATAGGAATGACAGTAATAATAATAATAATATTGATAATAACAATAATAATAGCAAATACGTTAACATGAACAAGATGAACACAATGGGCAATCCCAGTTGTAGTCGAATTTCCCTTTTACCACCTAATGACAAGAAGAAAGGTGACTGTTGTAGAGAACGGTCATGTTGTAACAATGCTGTTAATCAAGAGGAGGATGCTACCGCCGCAGAAACTCACGCTAGACTGATAGGAAGCCCAATAGAAAGCCAAGTCACTGCTGAGGGTGATACTGATCACGAGGATGACGCAGGGAACGAGGATTGTACAAGAATATTGAAAAGTAGCGGCCACACTTGTACCAACAGCAGCAACTGCAGTAGTAGAAAAAACAGCAGGATGAAAAGATCTGCAAAAATACCCATGTCAGCGGCAGCAGGTAATCCAAATCCTCCCAACAATACAATCACCAGCACCCCAACCTCCACAAGAAACCACGATAGATTGCCCTCGTCTTCAACAACGCCGTCTTCAGCATCCATACCACCAAAATCAACATCCTCCACTTCCAGGTTATCATCACCATCTTCACCGTCGTCAACTAGCACTGCGTCATCAGTTTCAGTGTCGTCTTCTTCATCCCCTCATGCTGGATCGTCATTCTCTTCATCAGCAGCAGCAGTCAGTGTACTGGTGAAAGTGTTGTTTTGGGTTTTCGTGTTTAATTACCACTTAAGTGTTTTGCAGGCATGTCCCCTTGTTTGTACTTGTAAGTGGAAGGGAGGAAAGCAAACGGTAAGTAGAACAACATAATATGTGTATTAAAGTAGTCGTTTGCTATTTTATTATCATCACAAGTACTACAACTCTTTTCTATTCATGCCGTCCGTTTCCCCAAACGTCGATATTATCGCAGAGTGCATTAAGCGTGTTTCCAGTTTTTTTTTTCAGTTGTCGGCTTTACGAAATGAAACGCAACGGAAACAAGGATTTGGTGAATAGAGCGGAAATTTCGTTAGCAAGCTTGTTTGTGTGGTTGGTGGTTTGACGATGCAATCATATTTATCACTGAGGCTAGAGGCTAGAGAGCTGTAACGAGAGTATTTCCTCAGAGTTTTTGTAATCCTTCTCTATCCCCGGGTTTTGTACGCTACTCACGTCCTCACTGCATCACTGCAGCAGCGACAGCAGCAGTTGGATGAGTAGTAAAAAGACAAGTTCTGATGATGACAAGAAACGGAGAAATGAAGAGAGAAGAGGGAGAGAAAGACAGATATAACGAGAGAAAGAGAATCATCGTTCAATGTTTGATCACATGAATCAGTGGTAGTAGTTAGAACGTTAGTTGCGGTAGTAATATTTGTGGCGGAGAGATTGAATGGGGAAAAGGAAATGGAAATAAAATGGAATGAACCCAGGGTGAAAAATCTGCATTTAGGAAAATAAGAGTATAGAGAGTACGTCGTAGTACGAGGATTGTAGGTAGACGACGTAGATCTTAAACGTGGATGCACGTACAACACATTCATGTTTGTTTTCTCTCAATCTAGTAGTAAGTAGAAGCACAGGGAGAGAGAGAGAGAGACAGTAAGTAGTGTTGTGTGTGTGGTTTTTTTGTCTCATTGTTGCGGCTTTCATCATGTTTTCCCCTTTGATGCATTTAAATAATGTTGATTTATGCAAGGCAAAGCTCTGTCGCAGTGTATCGCACTGCATGTCTTTCTCTTCTCCCTTTCTCTCTGTTAAATAAGGGCAGTTTTGTGTGGGTTACACCAAAATGAATGGACGACTTTGATGAAGCTTTCTCACATGGAATGACTAACTGAATGAATGCATAACAGCATGAAGATTGAAACGCGAAACGGCTGCATTGTTATTACCATTATTGGGGGGATATAGAAAGTTGGCAGTTTATAAAATGACAAGGAGAAAGGGCAACAACAACATCAACAGACAAACTCAAACTAATTTTTTTTCCTTTGATTTTTCACGTGAGTTATCATGTCGAAACTTTTCCCGGTTGTGTTGTGGTTTTGTTGGTACGCGCCGCTGTCATTAAAGAGCAGTGTAAACGATGTGATGCAGGTATGAGATATTGAAAACTACCAAAAAGCCGATACATACTAGTACCTATATTTCTTGTACGTCGGCATAGTCAGTAGCAAAGTGTAGAAATAAAATAAGTTTTGTTATTAGTGTGCTTGTTTGTGTACATTTACAACGACAGCAGAGAGAGAGAATTTCCTCCCTATGGATTTCCCTTGCACTGCCACCTCCATTGCCTCCCACGCCAAATAACCTTTTCGTTTGACTTTGACTTTTCCATTTTCATTAAAGCCCTTTATTACTATTATTTTTATTCCTCCCTCTCTTACTGTTTTGTATTAAACCCGAACGCATTTCTATTTTCTCTTTTTACCGGCTTTCTAGTTGGCGGCGTGGCGTGGCGGCACACACACTTACATTTACTTCTCAAACAATAGTCAATTTTATTGGCTGCCTGCTGTTTTTTCAAGTTCCCCTGTTGTTAACGGCCTCCTTGTTGTCGTCGTCGTCGTTGATGATAATGATGACATAAACTTACCTTACCCCTCTTTTAACTTTCTCGATGACATAAGCACACAAAAAGGGAGAAAAAGAGAGACTTCATTTTCATCATTTTACTACCATCCTGGTGATGAAAATTGAATAAGAATGAGTCAGTGAACCGGTTTCTCTTGTGTCGTTGCACTACCATTGCTGAGCTCTCTACCGTACGAATGGAAAGAGAACAGCCCTTCTGGATGCGTTTGCTTTTACTACATAATACTTTTTTGTGTACAAATACTATTATCGAATGTGGAAATGCTTCTCTTTTATTTACACAAAATATGCTCTACCGGAGAGAGAATATTGCCTTTGTCGTCGTCATCGTCCGCTTCGACTTTTCCCGCACGGTTCCTTCCTCAGCCGTCCCTCTCGTCAGTCTCATCTTTTTTATTTGTTTTATTTTCATGCCCGAAAAATTTATAGATTTAATATTAATAATAGTAATAGTGGTAATAAGCCAAGTAGAGCAACTGCAAAAGGCCGAGACAAATCACACACACTAAAGCTTGCTTCTGCCTCCAACTATAGAACAGCAGCTCTTTTCTTGCATAGCACACGTAAATTGCTGGTGGTGGTGGTGGTGCGAGCACGATGAATATGATAACGTTGTGCGAGTTTGACTACAACTACACAGCAGAAAAGGCTTGTTATGTGCACAACGGTTATAAATTTCTGAGGCTTTTCACCAGTCCGCCCGCTGGTATTTACTCAGGACTTTACTTCTTCTTCTTCATTCATCCTCTACTCCTCCTCTCCCGTGCCTTCCTCTCTTTTCTCTTTTCTTTCTCTCGCTGGCAGTTCTTCGAAAGCAAAAACATACTTTTCGATCGTGCGTATGTATGTATGTATCTATACCTTTATCTGCCTCTTTCCTCCTGTATTATATGGCCCCAAGGAGACAACGTTGATATTACTTATGGACGTCTAAATGCTTCGCTCTGAAAAGATGTTAAATTACACTTGGAAATGGCAAAAAAGTGAACAAGGCAAGTGTAGAGGAATGCATTAGAAGGGCCAAAAGAGAGTGTGTGCATCATAATAATATCCTGTATTTGTATGTAGAATAAAATCAAATATCCCTCCGTGTGTACTCAAGACCATCACTACTACCACAGAAGTATGTAGTAGTAGAGAAAACAGTTTACTTTGCTGTACGAATTGGCGACGATGATGGGGCTGCTATATGTAAACTTTTTCCCAGTAGCCATATCCGTTCTCTCTCTCTCTGCATCGCACTCACTAGCCATTTCACAAGAAAGAAAATAGGTGTATAAATAATAGCAGGAGTAATAATACAGTAGGCTGACAAGAAAAGGAGAAAGGAGGAGTACGTTACGGGGTCATTATAGGAAACTCCATAAACAAATATTACAGACACACTCTTACACAAGCACGCAGACATGGACACATTGTGATGAGAATGAAAAGTGCGGAAACTTTCATTATTCCTCTTTCTTTATAAAACAAACTTTCTTTTATACTAAAAATCTTGGTGCAAACGTACGACAGAGCAGTTAATAGCACGGAAAAGAAGATAGTTTATTTGGGCTTGTGTATGCAATGGAAAAGAAAAAAAGAAGTATAAGTAGGGAAAGAATAGAGTTCGAAGAGGAGGAGGAGGCGAGGCGAAACGAAGAAGAAAAGTGAAGAAGAATGCACAAGTAATGATGATACACTACTTCAAGTGGTGCAATAGCAGTAAGCACTTTCACTCTGCTACTAGACGCTCATTGCTCTTAAGGGAAAAAAGATATAACTGAAGCGGTTCTTCTTTTTCTGTCTCTCTCTCTCTCTCTTCTCCTTTCTGGGGTCCGAATGGGGAAAAGACGGTTGAAGGAAAACAGAAAGAAAAGAGATGAGAGTGGAATCCGTGAACAGTGCTGTTGGTAGCGGTGATGGCAATACTGAGAATGTAGCAGCATAACCACCATAACACTTTTACTTGAGTGAACATATGAAATCGTCATTTTGCTAAGTGAGTTCGAAGGGAAGAAAATAATCTTTAGTTGGAATCAAGTAATAAAATGAAGCTTTTTACGGGAGAGAGAGAGAGAAAGAGAGGAAAAGAAGCGACTATCATCAGCAAAGATGTTGATGGTATAGTGGTTAGGGATATTATAGCAGTTTCTGTAATCTTTTGTAGCATCTTCTCAGGGAAACTTTGTTGCTGCCACCAAGCTAAACAGAACCAGCCACAAAGCTTTTCTTAGGAGTTTCACTATCTCTACAAGAGCGTTGCATCTTTAAGTAAGAAAATGGTAAATAAGTAGGCAGTCCCATCGTAGCCAGTAGAGCCCTTGTATGTGTGTGGCGTTCTGGCATGAAGGAATCCCACATCAGTGCGGTTGTTTAAAAAGTCAAAGCATAAAATGCCCATGTATGATGATCAGCATGATGATAACATTACGTAACTACTTCCGCACAGTTATACTCAGGCTTTACGTTCATTCCGGAGTTGTAAAACAACACACTAATAACAGTATTGCTGCGGAGATGCAGGATCCGGATGGCGAATGGCAATTCCAGTGGACAGAAAGTGTCTGTATGTTTGAAGAGGAGGAAAAAAAATGCGGGAGATAGAGAGGACGAGTGAAAAGACTGGGAAGAAAACGAAAGTCGTTTGAGATTTCCCCTTTTTTCTTCTTCCTCTCTTCTTTCTTCTCATGTAGTGGCAAACTATGCATTTATTTGTTTCGTGAGGAGAAGGATAATACCGCGTATGCACTAATAATAATAATGCAAGTGGTTGGCAAAGAAAGGGTTTGTGCCAGTGAATGGAACGTTATGGCGATGGTGGTTCTTGATTATTGCATTTTGTTGAAATGCACCGTGCATCTGCTGCTTCACGTCTACTGCATTGCCTAGAGAAAAGATAAAGAGAAACGAGAGAGATGCAGAGAAAATGTAATGGGAACGTTTTTATTTTCTTCTTTAAAAGATAGTATCGTACACAGAGAGAAAGATGCCGCAAATGAACAAGCTTGCACTTTCTTTTTTAATACTCTTAAGAAAATGACAGAGCCAGTCAGAAAAGCACTTAAATAAATAAGTATTGTGGTGGTGGTAATGCTGGCGGTGGCGGTACTGATGTGGTTGATTTTTCCTTTGAACGGTGTTTTGTACATGTATGCATGTGGTGGTGGTGGTGGTGGCAGTGATGGGGCAATCGTATGGTGTGTTTATGCATGTGAGTTTTCTATTACTGTGGCACCCAGATCGGTTTCCTCTGTTGAAATAGGATGTTGGCTTGCGCTAAAGAACAGAACGAACGAAATCATTTTATGTGGTTTTCCACTTTCCGATCTTTATGGTGATGATGAAAGAAAATCATGACGACTCTAGTGAATTAACGGGTAAGGGGAAAAGCCAGACCGGGGAATTGCGTGTGGTAAAAGGCGACAAAGTTGGTAGTAACGGGATTCTGGGAAGAGTGAAGGGGATATAGAAAGTGGGATGAAGAAATGTGTGATAAAGTCAAAGTTTTCAAGCTGGCGATGATGAGGATGACGGCGGCAGCGGCGGTAGTGGTGGTGCTGATGAAATCAAGCTAATTGAAGCATTAAACAATATAAACTCATCAAACAAGTTGCAAAGAGTAACCAGCACCAAAGAGGCGAGTAGGAGTAAAAAGAGGAGAGGAAGGACAAGACGAGATCAAGCCAAGAGACTTTCTTCCAATCTTCTTGTTTCTCCCTTCGTCTTTTACGGTCTTAATTGAATTGTCCCTCCACTTTGCTAGTAAATTTAATCCGTGGAAAGTTTCCAAACGAGAAATATTATCCTGTTATATGTATGTATATTGAGATAACTGCGATGATTATGATTACGATGGTAATAGTTGAAATGGCGATGACCTCTCAAATGATATCATTTCAAACATTTCTCCCTCTCTCAGGATAACCATCATCATCATCATCGTTACCCTTCTCTTGATGATGTTGTCGTGAATGTCCTAACAAAAACCTAATATTATTATTATTATTACTTTGATTACCATCATCATCACGGTTTATTTTTCACTGTAGCACAACTGGCTACACCATAAAGCACGACGTGAGAGAGAGAGGGAGAGAGAGAGAGAGGGAAACAGGAACCCACAAAAAATACCAGAAACAATATGGCTGGTTTGCAAACTTTAGCATTGAGTTGCATCAATGACTGTGCGAGAAAAACGGTGAAATAGTGGTACGGTCTGTACAACAAAACTTACAACAAGAACAACAATGTATTCCCATTCTCAAACCTGCATAAAATGCACCGGCCAGGTCATTTATCATCGAGAAAATGAATACAGTCGTGCCGCCAACAACAACAATAACTAGACGAGAAGCAAGCAGCTCATCATAAATTACCTTTCCTCTTCTATACCACTCTCCTCTTCTCATAATACCTTTCAGAAAGAAAAAATATTGTGTGAGTTATGGCGAATGTTTGAGTTGGGTTTGTGTGTCTATCTCTCTCTCTCTGTCTACAGGCCAGCAACTGTATTAAGAATAATAATATCACATTTTAACTTGTATTTTCCAAAAAAAATGTTTTTGTCGGCCGTGTGTGCATTGTGTGACTGGTGGTGTTGCTAGTGATGCATTGTAGTTAGGTATATTTTTCATTAATTTTATCTTGTCATGTTTTTACTCCTTTTCGCTAGTAAAAGAGAGAAGAAGAAAAAGTTTTTCGTTGGCTTTGTTTGGCTAGTGTGTGTGTGTGAGAATATATTTGCCTTGCACTCATACACACACACAGTATTTACACGACTCATTCACACAAAACACGACATTCATATACATAGTAATCCAATTCTATTATTGTAAAGACTGATTGTGCATAACAATGCCCAGTTTTCGGTATTTCATGTTTATAGCAAAATTTATCACCAGAATCACCACCATCATCATTTTATCATCTAACACAGAGTACGGGATTTTAATCAGATTTGCACTTTGCACAATACAACAGCACATTCCACCTTTTCAAAAAAGCAGGGTAGTAAAGTAATCGAACAGAAGCAGCGGTAGCATATAATTTACGTGCCTCATTTTCATGCTTAAACATGAACCTATGTAGAGAAACAAAAAACTTTTTAACGGTAGTACGTGTTACGTCAAGTTTATTAAAAGCTGAATTATTGCAAGGACACGTCTGTTCCGGGATGTTATTTGAGTTCACATCAGGATTTTAATGTGTACAGTAGGGGATCTTATTGAGAAAGGATTGAAACCGACTCAAGTTTCAAGATAAAAACCAAGATTAATTCATTATTACTTTGGCATGTTTGTGTATTTAACGCCCAATCTGCAAACTTCTGACAGAATTTGTACCGACGGGGCGGGACGGCTGTTTAAAGTGATTGAATTATTTTGTATTGTGCGGGAAAATATCAATTGACACGTATTTAAGTTTTTAAAATACCTTGAAAGATAGGCGAAAATTCCCTGTGTCTTTTTTGTTTGAACATGAACGAGAGCGACAAGGGAATGATTTCTGCCAAGTATTTTGGACCGAGTTGTGTTACAACGAAAAGACATATACTGATATTTCTGGCGCTGTAGACTATGAAGCTAGAGGAACATGACACAGCCACGTTTATTTTTGGCATTTCTCATGTAAATCATCTAGAACTATAAATCTCGTGTTAGCGCATGTAATCTTGCTGTGATACTGTATCATTCATCATGTCATTGTGTCGAAGCGAGAATTTCTCTTGTTCAGGACGCTGGCTCATGTTTGATGATGGCGTCTTGGTGTAAACAAGAACAACTGAAAGCGACGTAACAATTTTTTTTGTAGTCTTCCCCATTCGATTCTCGTTGTTACCTGAGTCGAAACTAGTTCGTTGTTTTGGTATTCACACAGCCACATAGTTTAATCGGGTCTAGTTTCATTATTTTTCGTTTATAACTGGTTGTCTTACATTAGTGAAATCTGTGCATGTATATCCCACAGTGAAATTTACACGTTTTTGCCGACTACCTAAATATTAGCAGAGTTTCGTAAGGAAATATTACCTTTCATATTCAGTTTTATTTCCCATTACAATTTTTCCTCGCGATAATTAATTTTTATTCTCAGTATTAGAAGGCTTGAAATTTTCTAATTATCGTCCGGACCAACATACAAACAAAATTTTCATACAAAGTACCTCTTCCTCTTGGCACTGGTTTGATCCAGTTTGAAACCTGTCTGGTGTCTGGAAAGAAAATATAGGTAGGTACATCCAAAACACGAGCGTGGAGTAAAAGGACATAGAAATGGTGGGAGACGCAGTATTAATTTATTTTGTGTGTGTGGACAGTTGGCATGGTTTTCACACATTTTCACTTTCTCCTCCTATATATTCTTCTCATTCCCCCTGTTCTTTTTCATCAAATTATTTCTTGTGAATTCATAATGAGTGTTCTGTTAGTACCCCGTACAAACGTATAATACATATACATTTCCTATGTTACACTGCGTCCCGCAGGATAATGGTAATAGTTGGATGCACTTTTAGCAGAACATGTGTAACAGTAACAATCCATGACAACGTGACGGACAACTTAAAATAGCTTAATATAGATGGAATTCATGGAATGTCTGTGTACTTCGTCGTATTTTCACAAAATGATAGTAGGACGATGACGACGGGAAGGACAACGTGCTGGTGTGTAATTGAAAGTGGTAGCAACTAGTTTTCCTTTAAAAACAATACAACTCACATCAACTCTAATTTCTTGTTGAAACAACATACACGTCTTCTTTCCCACTTGTTTCTGTTAAACGCATGTAAGTAGGTGGATGCATTAGCATACCTTGCCCGTTATACATACCTCTATGGAAGTGGGTAGCTACTAAGTACCCACCACCTACTCGTTCTTGCGTGTACGAGGAGGGACGTAAAATTTTGGAAATGCTTGCAGACTGCATAGGTGAATAATGTGAGGCTATTATATTAAATGCGGGGTGGTAGTCGCTGTAGGACAGGAAAGTCGAGGGAAAAAATGTTGAAAGTTGGTAGACGTGTGGAAAATGGAGCTCTGGCATATAGAATGGCAGTTGTGTGTATAAAAATAACATGCTTCATGAAAAAATAACTGCACAATGGAAAAAAGTGAGGCACATTGTTACTCACTACGTCACTCTTAATACACTACTGCTGCTACTACAAATATGTAGGTCTTTTCTCCCACGCACCATCGTTACATGGCAACCCTTCTGAGACTGCTCTTATTATTATTATTATTGTTATTTCAGAATTGTCCCTGTCTGTCATCGTGTAGGAAAATGCCAAAAGAAAATTGTACGTACCTACACGTAATATATAATACATTATTACTATTTTGTGTCCAAAGTGTCCAAACAACGACACTGTTAGTTCTACTGCCACCATCACGGCAAGTACATCCTGCTCACCTTGTAGCCAACTTATAGGTGGCGTGTGTACCATGTCGTAGGAAGGTTTTGCATAATATAATCCGCTGTGATGTTAAGTCTTGTCCTTTTTTCTAGCTTCCCGCTCCAGACTAATGGGATGAGCAACTTTGTCGCTGAATTAATTACAGTGAAAACACCACACAAAAGCAGCACAGCTCGACAAAAACAGTGGAGCAGCGTCCTGCTGCATCTTGTTAAGCTGTACTAGTATTTTTGCTCTTATTCTGCCTCTCATCCTTTGTCTACTTGCATCTCCAATGTTTTCTTATGATGATAGTAATACCACTTTGTAGGATACTAGGATTCCATGCTCGGCGTGTTTATTCTACACTGTGACAGGTCTCTCTCCCTTCCTCTCTGGATAGACACGACAAAGGAAGGGATAAAGTTGTGTACGGGGATTGAAAATATCACTGCCAGTTTGTAGTTTCATACATATATACCACAACACCAACCTATGTAAATGTACAAAATAACAAGGGCAAAAACCGAGTATTATTTAGTTGAAGGAAAATAAGAGCATATTAGACTACAAGCCAGAAAGCACACATAAGACTAGTCGAATACAAACATGGAGCTCTGTGGAGAAAAACGCACCACCACATGAGTACCTAGTCCAAAGGATGATACCATGTTTGTGGCCAATGTTGTCTGTCTCAGTTTTCGCCCTTTCCTCCTCTCTCCCTCCACTGCTGCTGTTGCTGTGTCTTCGGCGATATCATCCTTTTTCTTGTTGGGTAGGAAACGGAAAGCAATTTTGAAATGGAAGTGATTAACCAGCTACTACTATAGCATCATATTATCTTGTTCAACGACTAGAGTAGTTGGAGAATGTTTGTTCCCTGTCCATGTATATTAGATTAGGATAACCACCTCTTCCATTTCCTTGTTGCATTATATATTAAGTTCAAGTAAGTAGAAGAGAGAGAGAGGGAGGGAGGAACTGAAAATGCGATGGAAGCAGTAATGCGTGCATAAAGTATGCGGCTGATGATAATAATGATGTTGATGACGGTGCGTGCGTTAATATAAAAGATACACAAATGAGAATCCGAGAGAAAAAAAGGCAGGTTTATTAATATTGATGCACGTTATTTATTATTGTCGGGTTTATTAATATTCTCCGTTTTAAATTGGTTGAGAATATTTACGACGATACTGCTATTCTGCAGGTACATTAACGTCATTCTCACATTACCCCACAACTTGGTATTTTCACTCTGCTTAACTGTTTCCAGTGGGAACAGTTGATTACACGCCCACCACTAAAGTTTGAGTAGAAAAGAGTGTGTATGTGTACAGATTTTCCTGTGACAAGTTGTTAATAAATGTTTCTCTTTTTTTCTGTTGCAGGTTGAATGTAAGAATCAAGCACTGGAAACATTACCGGACTCGATCGACCCGGAAACTCAAGTTTTGGATATCTCGGGTAACAAATTGGGATTTCTTCCTCAAGATTCATTTCGGCGAGCAGGTCTTCTCAATCTGCAAAAGATTCATATCCGGAACTCCCAACTGAAACAAATTGACCCAGGAGCATTCAATGAGCTAAAGAATCTCGTTGAAATTGACCTGGGCGATAATCTTCTCACTTCAGTTCCTTCCCTCGCGCTCAAAGCCACTCCGTTCCTCAGGTAAACATTTATTCAGTGTGGGGTGCTTCCCCATAAAATAATCAAGTTATATGTACATATGTATATACCTCTATCCTAAAAGCGTAATCAAATAGAGAGGACTCATGCACGCTCACACACACGTTCTGCAACCGCTGTTCTAGCACCCACGGAATCTAACAGTCTAAATAGAAAAGGGGAAAAATAGATGATTCAGGAGAACTCTAGTGATGCATACACGACGAAAAAAAAGTCAAAAGTAGCGCGACTGGTAATAGCCAGAAAAGTCCGGATGAGCGAAAAAGTTTGAGAGACTTATCATCAAATTATTGCTTGTCTCTAGGGTCGCTAAAAAGCCAAGGCTCTAGAGAATCGTAAAAAAATCCCATTTTCCACCCATTCGCTTGCCTTTCTCTGGACGTGGTGTTCAGTTGCTTGTAACATTAATCAAGTATCTCATTGGATTGATGTCCTACTACAACTACTTTCTACAGATCAGAGATATGAAAACACAGGCAGTCACACACATCATGTATACATACATATATAGATCTTTTACCCAGTAAATACATTATTATTGATCTACGTGACGGGAGACTCAAGAAAACTGGAAGGCGACGAAGAGAGGAAGAAAGTAAGGGAAAATTTCCTGTCGTAGATCTCAAAACTCAGAGACTGCTGTTGCTGCCGCCATCCTCACCACCACACATACATAACCATTACGACGATGATGCTGACGAGGACGATGATCATCCATCCGCCACCGCCTTCATCATTTCCTTAAAATTTGCTAGTTTTAGTAGTAGTCGTCCTCTCGTAGTCGTAAAGTAGTGTGTGATTATGTCATGCATAGCATAGCGTATTATTATGAGACAGCCACATTGATCGTTCTCGTTATAACATTAATCTACTTATCTACAAAATCTTGTTGGATATGTATATCGTCTTGACTCCTCTCTAACGTGCTGGGGATGATGGCAATGTTGATGGGATGTAAGTAAAGTATTACAAACAGCCCCAGAGAAGTTTTTCGAACCTTCTTCTCATGTCATCTCTCCTTTTCTTGGTGTTACTTTCTTTCATGTTGTCGTCTCGTTGTCGAATTTTTCCTCTTTACTAGACAAGGTGGAAGCAGAGAGGTAGGGAGAGGGAAATAGAGAAGGGAGACAAAAAGGGAGGGAACCACACAAAGAGAGAGAATCTCTCACGGTCATTTGCTATGCATGAATGCATTGAAAGATGAGAAATGTAAATTTTGTAATGAACTCTTGAACAGCGTGTTCGTCAGTCACCACGTAAATTACTCACTCCTCCTCATTTCTCATTTGATTAGTAACCCGAATAGGAAAATAGGCTTGGGATATATAATACTTTAAATAGTGCATATCTCTTGCCTGTCGTCTCCCTTTTCTCCCCCTTTCCCTGTCTTCTCCCGCGTCTCTCGCTTGGCCTCCTTTCTCACCGTGCCGTTTTTCTATCCACAAAGAAGTTGCTACAAGACAGGCGGGAGAAAGAGAGAGGGAAAAGAAAATACATTAATTCTTCACCTACTTTTCTCGAAAACTGATTTTATTTACCTGGTTCAGCCAGACCAAAATTCGATTAAAACATAAGTAGAAAGTTGAGCAGTGTAGAGGAGCAGCACCGGTAACTACAACAACAGCAGGCCAATTTCCCGTAGGAAACTGACATGCTTGAAATATCATGAATACTCGTCCTGTCTTGGCACATTCTTGTCACTAATAGCTACATTATCTGCAATATGAATAGTAGAGAAGCAAATCAGAGCTTTTGTATAATCTGTAAGTGTAAGAAAGGAAACGTAAGTATACCCGTGTCGTGTTTCTTTGTACATGTCTGGATATACCTACCCACTACTACTAATATTCATTCCTTCATTAATAATCAAACTGTCACTGTATCTCTCGTTGTTCATGCACAAGAAAATTCCTCAGAGGAGAAAACCGACTCCCAAGTCATGAAAGTCAAGCAAAAGAAAAAAAACGTTATATTTTTTTGCAATGTCGAATGCGTGTCCTTCAACAACTAAATACACACACACACAAAGACATAAAGGTATGCACAGGGAAACTTTTTGCAATAAGTGGAACTAGGTACACAGGAGAAAGCAGAACCATACATACCGTGAGGAAAATGTAAGTTTGGTAGATTCTCTGTCAGAGTCAGTCATGAAATTGGTCATAAAAATGTTCACATGATAAATAACCCACATTTTTAATGCACTTTATTTAACCAACTCTCCGCAGAGACTTGTTCTGCGCTTGATTTCTGCCGGGAGAATGTGTGCTCACAATTACAAAGAAACATTGGCATAGCAATGCATTGGTTAAATATGCTAACTTGACGATGTTTTCCCTTTCAAGGTCACTTCCGTACAGAGCCAGTCTGGATTGCTTATTTCATTTTTCATTACCTTCTACCTACAGCGTTGTGTAATATTTATGCGTGGTTTAATTATTATAATGAAACGGGTGGTTTCGTTTTTCGGGGTAGTTTGTGGGAGAAAAAAAAGAGAACGACCCGAGAACGAAAAGCAAAATGTATATTTTTTGACAAGCGCTGTTTCTCATAACACAGCCGGATAAACAGGGGTTTCGTTCGCCTAATCATATTTCTTATACATAATAATGATATTAATAACAGTAATTATCATTATTACCACGTGCTAAAACTCGGGCGACGTCATTGAACTGCTTCACTTGATAAATCAGGTTTACTAAGTACATTCGTTTCGGTCAAAAAAGAAGGTTGCATGCGTCAAAGTAATAATAACTGCCCCGGTAATTGCATTGTACGTAGGAAAATGGAAGATTTTCTTTTCTTCCCGAGAGAAAGGTACTAGAAAAGTGGAGCACCCCACGAGAGAGGGAAAGCTACATCATGGCAAAATAACAATACTTTTAATAATGCCACCACGATTACTACTATTGTTACTGTCAAAATGAATTACTCTTCTGTTGTATGGCACTACAATCAGAATCCAATCCAAATCCATACACTCCAATGAGAAAAAAAAAATCCATTTCTGTCCCTTCTCGATTTCGTGACTACTGGTGCTAGTGTTGCTGCTGTAGGTACACTAGCCCTACCCACCAAACATTTTTTTGGCACTGACATGCAGTCACTCAGGTAGTCACACTCATTCACTCTTTTTTGACGAGGACAACGAGAGGGTCTCAGGAGATTGCAATATTATGCAGATTGGCATGCACGTTAGATATGCATCAAACATGCACCACAACCAACACCACCAACACATGTCCAAAAGAAGAAGAGAGCTCGAATGCATAATATGAATAACATAATAATGCATGGAAAAAGCAGGCAGCAGTGTGGAGAGGCGGAGGAGGACTTGAAAGGAGGCATGCAAAAAGGGAGCCGAATGAAATGTGAAAAAGGGAAAAGGGAGTGAAACAAAGAGAAAGAGGAAAAAGTAGTTTTTGGGCACAAGGGTCGTTGCCTTTATGTGAGGAATGCCCTTGTCGTGTCTTGGCTGGGTTTCCTCTCCAGTTTTTTTCACTCCTTTTTTCTTTTTCATTCTTCCCGAATAATGATGATGAGAACGAAGAACTCGGGTGTGCATTGTATTATGCATCTACACATATAATACATTTTATGATGCAAAGAAAAACGGGAAAAATCGATTGTCCCGTTTTTCACTGACGATGGAACTCCGGAGACTGTCCGGTGTAGATTTACCTCATGTTCGGGTCAACTATAACTATAATGGAGTTAAGGATTCATGATAAGTCTCAGATTCCAATGATCAGTATAAAACCATATTGTTGCGAAACAAAACCTTATAATGCGATTAATTTAAAAATCAGCACAGGGGGGTCCTTCTCTCACTTCCGTTTTCACATGTTAAATTACATAAGGTTTCCAAAGAAATATCATTCGAAAAATCCAATTTTTCGATTTTTCCAAAACAACTGATCATTGGAACCTGAGACTTATCATGAAGGCTTAACTCCATTAGAGTAATAGTTAACCAGAATATGAAGCAAATCTACGTCGAATAGCATCCGGTATTCCCTCGTGAGTATGAGTGCTTGTATACACGGCTGTCTCAAATTTTCGTGTGTTATTTTCCGTTAAAAATTACATTTTACCTTTGAATTATATCAAAAGATACCTGTGTATGTGTTTGTCTTCCCAATTGTTTTTAATTCATTATGTTACTGGCACGAGTACTTCAAACCCACGTACTCTTTTAAATATTATGCAGTGCTAGTGGTATGATATAAATAATATTCATACTTTTAAGCAGTTCAAAACCAGAAAGTGTGCGGTTACGTATTTTATAATTGATAAAACACTCTACACCCATTCCAGTAATAAGTAGCCTTTTTAAACAGTAGTGTGCTGTGTTTGTGATTCAGTCACATGTGTGGGTAGCAGTGTTGTAGATAGTTCCAAGTACACTTATGCCAGAGATTTGTGCGCAAAGGACCAAGGCACGTTCAAATTCCCATCGACAAAAAAGAAATATATAATAAATTGAGTAGATGAGTACTTATGTTTGGGCAAAAGACTACCATTACTGGAGATGAGAGGCTACTACTACGACCACTTCCAGAGCACCATCACTAATAATACTTTCCTGTCGTCTACACCTACCAACCCCTGATATAAATATTAGGGTTTATGGGTGCAAGTCATGATCATGATCATCATCATCATTTTTTGAGCGAGCAAACGACGAGCCTGGCCGTGTGTAGTTTGAGTAAAAAGGACTGTGTGAGTTGAAATGGTAGTAGAAATAATGGTAAGTCTCCACCAGCAATAATTGGAATAGGTACTCGATTCTCTCTCCTTTCCAGTTCGCTTTTTGGCAAGAGTTATGGCGCCTAATAATAAATCACGGCACAAAAAAAGTTTTTATTTGCCTCTCTCTCTCTCTCCCTCTCTCCTTGTTCTTCTTGTTCTGCCAGACAGTAGAAGTAGTAGACAAGTTACCAACCGACCAACCAACCATTTCAACATTACGTGGTGGTGACGATGAAGAGGAGGTGAAAAAAATGTTCACACACGAACGAGACGAAAATCCAGCAACCGTATTCATCTTGCTCATTGGCTCTATAAATAGGAGACCAAGTAGTTGTAGTAGTAGAATGACTGGTTTTCAAGGAAGATGGTGCCAAAGATAAAAGGTTTCTTCGATGTATGCATCCCTCTGTGTATCACTACAACTGAATGAGACATTCTTATATAAATACTAGGAATATTTTTCGGGGAAATTAAAAATTAAGCAAATAAGTACATATTAAAGTCATCAGCATGTATGTTTTTACTGGAATTTCTATCAGCAAATTAAGTATATGAAGGTGTGTGTGTATGTATGTGTAGTCCTAATTGTTTACTCTGAACAAGTGTACCTATTTGTTGCTTTTTTCTCTTTTTTGCAGAGATTTAAATCTGGCGGGGAATCCGATCCAGCGAATCCCAAAAGGTGGATTTGAGTACGTCCCACAGCTAGTTAAACTGGATCTAAGTCGTTGCCAACTTGTTGAGATTGATCCTCATGCCTTTGCTCATCTTAAGCTTCTCGAGTCACTCAAGATTAGCTCTAATAGGCTGACAACTCTCAACAATCACACGGTAAGTGACTAAAGTGACTACGACGACGACGATCACACAAAGAGAGTATATGGTAACGAAGAAAATTGAAAAATAAATAATTGCATGCCAACGTGAAACGCAAATAATACCACAAAGTGAATGACTAAAACCTGTGAGAGTATTACAACTACTCGATCAGCGTGTTAAATTTATTTCGTACGTGACACCGTCGAAATTTTTCAAAGACACGCATCACTCGGTAATTTATTGCATTTCATGTGTGTACTCGCATGTACAGCATGTGTTTGTTGTGTGGTATGAATATCTCTGTAGTCAAATTGAGAAAAAAATCACGTGTCGTCGTAGTACAAGTATTTATTTTCATTATTATTACATGTACAACATCCTTTCACTATACTAATCTTTATTTTTTGCTTCTCCCTTTGATTGCCAAATAGGTAAAATCCCTGGCTCAGCTACACGCCATGGAGTTGCATAAAAACTTTTGGGAATGTGACTGTCGACTTCGTGATTTGAAGTTGTGGATTGAAAAGGAGAATATCCCACTTACTGTGTCACCATCATGTCATACTCCACCCAGATTAGCAGGTAAACCCCGTCCACACACACAAGCACACTCGCTCTCTTCCGTTATTATTATTATTTAGTATTTATCCATCTACTACGACGATGGAGCTTTATTACAATTAGTTAACATTGCAGATGACAAAAGTGTCATAGTCGAAATTTCATAGCCTGCCAAAATCATCATGGAAGGTTACTAAACAAAAAAATAATAAACTCTCAAGTTTCTCTCGCGTTTACTGCCATAAAACTACCCAGTCTCTTGTAAGCCAAACTATACCACATACTTTTTATGTTTCCAAAATGTAAAAACAGCTATTCTCATTATTAATGACTGTGTAAAACGACAACAAAAAAACTGAACGTAAAACTTTTTTTTTATTCTTGTTCTTGACACGAGTCATTTCACTTGAGAAATGGTAACGCACACGTACAGAAAAGTTATCATTCATGGAATAAAATGAAATAAACAGGGGGAATGACGACAGTTTTGTAAATTTCAACGTTATTGTTGTTGTTCAGAAAGAAAGAAAGAATGCCTATCACACATAATACGGGACAAGGCTGGTAATTTTTTACTGGGATTACCACCATCACCATCGTACTTTTTTACTGTTGTTGTCGCCGTTTGCGTATTATGAAATAATGCGTGTAATATAAAATCATCTTATTGTAACGTTACTGCTGTTGCTGATGGTGGAGGTTAGTGACTGTACACTGTACTGCGTAGTTGACGTTCCGTAGTAAAAACCACTATTTAGTGGGAATAAAGCTTGTCATAAAACACGTGCACAAAATGCATCATGGTATTATACACACCATTCGCACCAGAGAGTCACTGCACTCCACTCTTCTCCAATCCACCACCACTCTCTCGCTCTCCCTCTTCACCATAATATTCCTCTGTCTGCCTGTCATGTTCCTATTTATTACAGCGGTGACGTCGACGATCATGATGACGAGAGAGGAAAAAAAACTTGTGCATAAAAACCAGCGTAAAGAACAGCAGAAAAAAACTTACACATGTTATTTTTTGTTCGTCTTGTTCCCACTATACCACCACTCTCTTGCTTCTTGTCAAACTGCTGCTGTAGTCAACAAGAGGGAGAGACGGAGAGAGATGCCCAGTAATATGATGATGACCAGTTTTGGTGCTCATGGTTACTTTTTTAAAAAAAAGTTACCACCATCACCGCCACCACCAAAACAACTGCTACTTGTCCTGTATTCGTTGTTGTTACCATGTACCCTCATCATCATCATCATCGTCGTCGTCATCAGTAAAAAACAGCAACAAACAAGGGACTCGCTTTTTTACCAGCTTCGTCCTCCTCCACTTCTCTCACCCTCTTTGCGCCCTCCATTTACTTGGCAGATTATCGCTTGAGCCTTTCCTTGTCAGGCATCAATTCTTTTTTATTGCACGATGCACACACTCCACTTTTCGGAGAGTCTCCTCTTGCTACACACCGCATGTTCCATGGCGATTATTAGGAAAACACGGGGACGATGATGATCATCATCATTATCAACATAGTCCTCACTTTTTCCCGTTTGCCTCTCTCCGACTCTCTCTCTCTCTCTCTCTTTCTTTATGTTTGCGAGGATGCTGCTGTTACAAGATAATCCCGCTTGATAGATGCACTTCGTGCAGCATGTTTGCATGTTTTTCTCATCATGATTTTAATAATAATAACAATAATCGTCGTCATCGTCATCAGCAGTATAGTACAGTTGTGAGGCATTTTTTTCTCCCTTGTGGATACCCCTATATATGCAGTGATAATACTCGGACGACTTGATAGAAAAAGTAATAAAGGATAATTGGGAAGAACCAAGTCATGCGGTAGAGTACCATGCACTGTTTTCGCTCGGCATGGAATATCATTATCATTATTATTATGTAATTTAATAATGTAGCAAGAGCAACGTGTACACGTAACCTTTTGTATTTTTGCTCACCCGCAGCAGGCAAACCAAGCCACGACAATGAAGACGGTGACGAGACAATCAACAATAAATAATTGAATAAGGACGACAACGTAGGCCGTATATATATTACAATATTTCCCATTACTGCTGCAGCAGCCCCCACACGATAAGGTTTTTATTGTTGCGTTACAAAAGACAAAAAAATAGTGCTGCAAAACCTGCCAAAGAATAAAACAACATTTTTTGAGTCATTCATTATACTGGGAATCAATCCAAAGCCAAAATATTCTGTTTGTACGGGTAGTCGTGCTTTTTTAGTCTGATTTCTCAACCGATACAATGCTAAATATTATTCAGCGACAGGAAACCATGAATATTTTTCATAATCCTCTTCGAGGAAAAAAATATACGTTTGAATTATGCAAGATGTGGGTGACGTGCATAATATTGTGCGTATGCCGCGTTTTTTCTCCTTCTCCTCCTTACTCGCTCGCTCTGCCGTACGTTTATTCTAATGCAATACGCAACAAACCATAATAATTATGGATGCGTGTGTGTGTAAATGTCACAACACGTGATGATGATTCATAAGTAATGCGATCATACGCATATAAATGTAGATGACACGATATAGATTTCTCCCACAAATTATTAACCTTATCCCTCGACGATGAAAAACGCCACGAGAAGGAATACGACGACGACAGAGAGCTGCTGCATTGCATGCATTACCCCGGCAATTTTCACACATTGGCAGCTCTTGCTCCTTTTTTGCTCGCTTGAAACGTCACATGAATATAAAAAATATTTAATGTCTAATGTTTTATGAATGAAAACGTACACACTTACACAGCGGCTGCAGCCGTTGATATTGGTAGTGGTTGTATAAACTGAGATACACAGAGAAAAGTAAAAAGGCAAGCGAGTAGAGAAAAAAATAGCAACAATAACATCAACAAAAACAGCACGCTTGAAAAGGCTGATTGACTCGCATGACTAAGTCTCTTGGCTTGGCTTTTTTCTGCTGTTTTGTAAGGAAAAGCGTGAATATGAATCATAGTCATGACCGTTGCTGCTATGCTTCTCTCCCATTCTTCTTCCAGTACGGCCTTGGTCTTTGACTGGATATATTTGCTGGAAAAATGTGGATACCACACAAGGAAGGAATAGTTACACACACGCATTGTATTGCTATCACACTCACACATCCACACAGGCATTGCACCTACGCATGACTACATTTTTGTTGACTTTTTTTGCTTGTTATGTAACAGCGAGATCCCCATCGTCGTTGCACGCTAAAGTCGTCGTCGTCTAAAGAGAAGAACGAGAGAAGAAAAAAGAATAAATGAATATTGATGGTGATTTGCACACACGTGAATAAAGTTCATAAGTGTATGTATGTATAACCATGAATGCATAAATAATGATGTTATGTAAGCAGTAGAAGAAAAGTAAAGATGGTGATAGATCTTCATCTGCAGGAGAAGAGGAAGAAAAAGAATAATAATAAAAAGAAAATGTTACTTTTTTCTTTCTTTTACTTTTCCTGTCGTTGCTCTCTGATGGCACTGGTATTAAAACTACCGCAATGTAAAGTGCATTATAGTTTATGAGGTGAAGGAGTTACCTTGCAGCAGCAGCAGCAGCGTGGAGAAGGGAGAGTAGTGTTGGCTTTTTGCAACGAAAAGGTTGACAATTTTAGTGATGATGGCAGAGGTGGTTACTCATAATATTATTTTTTAACACGATGATGATGATGAGGAAGAGGATGATGAAGAAAAATGGGATCTGTCTTTTTTTGTATCGTAAACTTGAGAGTGGAACGTGCTTGTACGGTGGGAACGTACATTATAAACTAGGATAAATATTTATGTATTTTTTTATGCAACGTG